>CAUOFW020001892.1:722440-759168 GCA_963454935.2 Ilex paraguariensis
ATGAAACTATAACAAACTGGAATCGTAGATCACACCCCCCAATCTAAACTGAACATTGTCCCCAATATTTCGAATTTACCAGTGTGTAGAGTTTGGAGATCAGGTTGTAGGGTAGAGATCTGTTCAGCTGTCGAAACCTACAAAGAAAATACACAAATTAATTTTCTCAACACAGATCTAGGTTTCCTTTAGGACAAAAACCCTTGATTCTAAGTGTGGACAGAAGAAGAAGAGCCATGTACAAATAGAGTAAGCAAATGTAGATCATGAAACAAAGGACTGGGTCTTCGGGGAATATGGTCATGAGATTGTTGGGCGTTGGGTCGTGTTACAGAGAATAGCACAACAGAAAGAAGAAGAAGAAGATGACGAAGAAAAAAAACAAAAAAGGAAAAAGCGGTGGGGAAAAAGATCTGTTCAGCTGCTAAAACCTACAAAGAAAATACACAAATTAATCAACTCGAGGGAGATCTGGGTTAGGTTGGAAACTCCTCACCCTAAGTGTAAGCAGAAGAAGAGCACCCATGTACAAATACAAACATATAAGGCAAATTATTAAACAAAGGACTGGGTCGTCAGCGTATATGGTCATGGATTTGCAGGAAGTGGGTTGTTTTTACAGAGAACAGAGAGAACGATGAAAAAGAAGAAGAAGAAGAAGAAGAAGAAGAAAAGAAGAGAAAAGAAGAAGGGAAGAAGAAGGAGAGACCAATCACGAGTGGATGGGAGAAAAAGGGAAAAAAATTGAAGGCCTTATAAAGGCATCCCATTTTTTTTTAAGTGTCAGCAGCCGCATATCTGCGCGGAATATTCTAACTCGTTTTTTTTTAATTTTTAATTTTTTAGTGTCGGCAGGTGCGAATATCCGTGCGAAATATTCCCACAAACATTGGTGTAAAATGCAAATAGTGCAACCTCCCCCCCAACTTGATTCATGCATTGTCCTCAATGAAACAAAAAAGGAATGATATTCAATGACGGACAGTAAAAAGATTAGTAGGGTTAGAGAACACCTCGCACTTGAGCTTTGACAAAAACACCAATATTTGTGACTAAGAAGAACAAAACTATATGACAAAAGAACATAATTAACCTGGAATAAAAATAAAGTAAGTAAATAAAAGCCTGTACATTGAAAAACAGGAAAAAAACTAATTATTCCTCCAAAAATTCTGGGTATACCGGATCCATTAAATTCTCTTCCACCACTTGTTCTTCAAAGCCTTCGAAAAATGACTTAAGTCTTTGGCCATTGACCTTGAATGTATGGCCATTTTTGGGGTTTTGGACATCCACAACTCCATTGGGGTAGGCCACCTTGACAAGATAGGGGCCATCCCAATGGGATCGAAGTTTGCCTTGGAAAATGGAGAGCCGAGAGTTGTATAAAAGCACTTTTTGCCCGGGCTCAAATGACTTCCTCACAATGGATTTGTCATGAAAGATTTTAGCCCGTTCCTTTGAAATTTTGGAGCTTTCATACGCATCTCTTTTAATCTCTTCCAACTCATTTAGCTCTAACTTTCTTTGCTCTCTGGCCTTCTTTGATTGAATTTCAAAGTTTTGATGGCCCAATAGGCCTTGTATTCCAGTTCGATTGGAAAATGGCAAGCCTTTCCATAGACGAGCCGATAGGGAGACATGCCTAAAATAGTCTTGTAGGCGGTGCGGTACGCCCNCAAGCCTTTCCATAGACGAGCCGATAGGGAGACATGCCTAAAATAGTCTTGTAGGCGGTGCGGTACGCCCATAGGGCATCGATCAATTTATTGGACCAATCTTTCCTATTGAGGTTCACCATTTTCTCCAAAATGTTCTTGATCTCCCTATTGGCCAACTCGGCTTGGTTATTAGTTTGTGGGTGGTATACGGTGGATACTTTATGAGTGATGCCATATTTGAACATTAAAGATACGAATGTGATCCACCATCACTTATCATTGCACGAGGCATCCCAAACCTCGAAAAAAATGTTCTCCTTGAGAAACTTGACCAAGACTGGTGGTCATTGGTCTTGGTTGGGATTGCCTCCACCCACTTGGATACATAGTCCATTGCTAGTAGGATGTATAGATAGCCAAATGGCATAGGGAAGGGACCCATAAAGTTGATGTCCCAACAATCAAACATTTCTACAACGAGTACAGGGGAGAGGGGCATCATGTTCCTTCGGGTCACACTACCCAAACGCTGANTGAGTACAGGGGAGAGGGGCATCTTGTTCCTTTGGGTCACACTACCCAAACGCTGGCATCTATCACATTCTTTACAAAATGAAACACAGTCTTTGTTAAGTGAGAGCCAGTAAAAACCTGATTGAAGAATTTTTGCCGAAGTTTTCTTTACTAAGAAGTGACCACCGCATGCTTGTGAATGGCAGAATGTAAGGATTTCCTGCTGTTCATTTTCTGGCATGCATCTCCTCATGGCTTGGTCAGGGCAGTACTTGAATAGGTATGGGTTGTCGAAGTAAAAGTATTTCACATCTGCCATAAATCTCCTCCGATCCTCTAGGTTCCAATGCGGTGGTATTTGTCCTGTTGCAAGATAATTACATATATCAGCATACCAAGGACAGACAGAATGAATTGAAAACAAATGCTCATCGAGGAAGGAATCAGGGATAGGAATGTTTTCATCAGTCTCTTGCACCACCAGTCGGGATAAATGATCTGCCACCACGTTCNAGTCAGGGCAGTACTTGAACAGATACGGGTTGTCGAAGTAAAAGTACTTCACAGCTGCCATAAATCTCCTCCGATCCTCTAGGTTCCAATGCGGTGGTATTTGTCCTGTTGTAAGACAATTACATATATTAGTATACCAAGGACATACAGAATGAATTGAAAACAAATGCTCATCGGGGAAGAAATCAGGGATAGGAATGTTCTCATCAGTCTCTTGCACCACCAGTCAGGATAAATGATCCACCATCACGTTCTCAACTCCTTTCTTATTCTTGATCGTCAAGTTGAATTCTTGTAGGAGGAGTATCCACCTAATGAGTCTCGATTTTTCATCCTGCTTAGACTACAAATACATCAAAGCAGAGTGATCAGTAAAGACAACAATAAGCGAACTGATGATGTAAGAACGGAATTTATCTAAGGCAAACACTACTGCTAGCAACTCTTTCTCGGTGGTAGTGTAATTCATCTAAGTCTCATTAAGTGTTTTGCTAGCATAGTGTATCACATATGGTTATTTTATCTCCCTCTGGCCGAGCACTGCATTGACCATGTAATCACTCGTGTCGCACATGAGCTCANGTGTATCACATATGGTTATTTTATCTCCCTCTGGCCGAGCACTGCATTGACCATGTAATCACTCGTGTCGCACATGAGCTCAAAAGGTAGATCCCAATTGGTTGGTCGTATGATCGGAGGTGTGACTAGCATGCTTTTAAGTTTTTTAAAGGATGCCTCACAATCATCTGAATACTCAAATGGGACCTCCTTAGATAGCAGGTTGGTTAAGAGTTGGGCCAATGCACTGAAATTCTTTATGAATCGACGATAAAAACCTGCATGGCCCAAAAATGACCGGATGCCTTTGATGGCTCTTGGCGTAGGGAGGTTGGAGATAACCTCCACCTTGGATTTATCAACTTCAATACCCCTTGCCGAAACTATATGGCCAAGCACAATTCCTTCTGTCACCATAAAGTGACACTTTTCCCAATTCAAGACTAGATTCTTCTCCTCACATCTTGTTAGAACTTTCTCCAAGTTTGCCAAACATCCCTCGAATGAATCCCCAAATATCGAAAAGTCGTATATAAAGACCTCCACTATATNATTCAAGACTAGATTCTTCTCCTCACATCTTGTTAGAATTTTCTCCAAGTTTGCCAAACATCCCTCGAATGAATCCCCAAATATCGAAAAGTCGTCCATAAAGACCTCCACTATCTTTTCCACCATGTCACTGAAAATCCCCATCATACAGCGTTGAAAAGTCCCTAGAGCATTGCATAGTCCAAATGGCATGCGACGGTAGGCAAAGGTACCATAGGGACACGTGAAGGTGGTTTTCTCTTGATCCTCCAAAGTAATCTCAATCTGATTGTAGTCGGAGTATCCATCTAAAAAATAGTAGAATAGATGCCCTGCTACTCGTTCTATAACTTGATCGAGGAATGATAATGGGAAGTGGTCTTTTCTTGTGCAAGCGTTCAGCTTTCGGTAATCAATGCACACCCTCCATCCAGTGATCACTCTTGTAGGTGTAAGCTCATTCTTATTATTCTCAACCACCGTAACTCTGGATTTCTTAGGTACTACTTGCGTGGGGCTAACACACTTACTATCGACNTCATTCTCAACCACCGTAACTCTGGATTTCTTAGGTACTACTTGCGTGGGGCTAACACACTTACTATCGACAACTGAAAAAATGATCCCCACATCAAGTAGTTTTAGAACCTCATCCCTCACCACCTCCTTCATGATGGGATTCAACCGTCTTTGTGGTTGTCAGGAAGCTTTGGAATCCTCTTTAAGATATATGCGGTGGGTGCAAATGAGAGGGCTTATCCCTTTGATATCTGCAATGGTCCACCCAATTGTTCCTTTATGCTTTCTTAATACCTCCAAGAGTTCTTTTTCTTGTTCCATGTTCAATGTAGAGCTAATGACCACCGAAAATGTTTCACCTCCCCCAAGATTGGCGTACTTCAAATGGGAGGGCAAGGGCTTTAATTCCAAGTTGGGCTTTTGTTCATCTGACAAAATTTTTTTTTTCTCGATGAGATAACTCTTTGAATGTAGGGATCCACCTTTCCATCCCTTTTAAATCTTCTACCTCCTCTTGCTCATCATAATTCTCAAGATCCACAATTTCTTCTTCCTTGAATTTCAACATCCACTCCAACTCCAAGTGCTCCTCAACCAAAGTGTCAANTTGCTCATCATAATTCTCAAGATCCACAATTCCTTCTTCCTTGAATTTCAACATCCGCTCCAACTCCAAGTGCTCCTCAACCAAAGTGTCGATTCTATTAACCTCACTTACTTTCTCATCATCACCTAGTTGCTTTGCCAAGTTGAATACATTGTGCTCCATTGTCATATTCCCAAATGCCAACTTCATTAAACCGTTCCTATAATTTATCNTCAACCAAAGTGTCGATTCTATTGACCTCACTTACTTCCTCATCATCACCCGGTTGCTTTGCCAAGTTGAATACATTGTGCTCCATTGTCATATTCCCAAATGCCAACTTCATTAAACCGTTCCTATAATTTATCACGACATTAGATGTAGCAGGGNGTTGCTTTGCCAAGTTGAATACATTGTGCTCCATTGTCATATTCCCAAATGCCAAATTCATTAAACCGTTCCTATAATTTATCACGGCATTAGATGTAGCAAGGAAGGGTCTTCCAAGTATTACGGGAATTTGGGAGCTAAGGTTTGCAGCAGGATGTGTATCAAGCATAATGAAATCGACAGGGAAGTAAAATTTATCAATTTGAACTAAGACATCCTCAACTACTCCCCTTGGTGTACGGATACTACGATCTGCCAATTGAAGCGTGATTGAGGTGGGCTTCAACTCCTCAAGCTGCAGTTGTTGGTACACCGAGTAGGGGAGAAGATTCACACTTGCCCCCAAATCGAGGAGTGCTTGCTCCACTCGACAATTTCCAATGGTGATGGCTATGGTTGGACAATCGGGGTCTTTTGAATTTGGGAGGAGTGTTGGTCTTCAATATTGAGCTCACTTGCTCGATGAGGAATACNTTCCAATGGTGATGGCTATGGTTGGACAATCGGGGTCTTTTGAATTTGGGAGGAGTGTTGGTTTTCAATATTGAGCTCACTTGCTCGGTGAGGAATACTTTCTTGTGGACATTTAGTTTCCTCTTCACCGTGCATAAGTCCTTCAAAATCTTAGCACATGATGGAATTTGCTTGATGGCGTTGAGGAGTGGAATGTTAATCTTCACCTGCTTAAACATTTTTAAAATATCAGCATAATTAGCCACCTTGACAGGTGGCTTCAAATGACTTGGAAAAGGGGTAGGCATGGCAGGAATAAACACACAATCATCAATTAATTTTTCTTTCTCAACAATCTCTCTTTCTTTCTCTTCACTCACCCCACTTTTGTCGGTGTCACCCAAGATATCTTTTTCTTTTGGCAATGTGGTCTTAGGTGAGACCGTTGGTANGATTGTGTGTTTGTTCCTCCCATGCTTGCCCCTTTCCCAAGTCGTTTGTAGCCACCTCACTCTTGTCGGCGTCACCCAAGATATCTTTTTCTTTTGGCAATGTGGTCTTGGGTGAGACCGTTGGCAAAATGGTTTTGTCAATTTCTTTGCCATTGCAGAGGGTGGTGATAGCTTTGAGTTGCTCGTAACTCTCTCTCGAAGGTTTCGATGATTCAACAAAGTGTTGACCCCTAGGGTTCTCTTGTGGTTGAGCGGGGAACTTCCCCTTTTCTTGTTGAGATGCCCCTATGGAGTTTGTCAACTTTGAGAGTTGGGCTCTTACATCATTGATGGCTGTGGCATTCTGGTTATTGATGGAGGTTTGGCTTTGAATGAAGGAATGAACCATATTCTTCAAATTCCTTTTGTGAGGAGGTTGGTATGTGGATGGATTGGACGGTCTTTGAGAAAAACTTTGTGGAGGTGGATTTGAGGAAAATTTTATAGTGGCGGGTTTGACTGATACCCTTGTGGATTGGTCCTTGGGTATTTAGAGCTAGATACTTGCCCTTGGCTATGGTATTGGTTTTGCTTGGGAGGCATGGGAGATGAATATGCACTTGACCCATGAGGAATGGGATTCTCATTTTTCCAACTGAAATTTGGGTGATTACTGCAACCTGGATTGTAAGTGTTCGAGTTGGGAGAAAATGATTGTCTCGTTTGATTGAAGGCATGGACTTGTTCATGATATACCTCCTTAAGTGTTGGAATGTTAGGACACTCCGATATGGAATGCTCTACACTCTCACAAATCGTGCACCCTTCCTCGATCTTAGACACGTTAGACACCTCACGTCTCTGGTTGACTTCAAGAGTTTCCACTTTCCTAGACAATTTGGAAATTCTTGAAAGTAAGTCCTCCCTATCCCTCAAATCGTAAATCCCTCCCCCTTGAGGTTGGCCACTCCCTTGCAGCAAAGACCTTGGTACATCGGTCGGTCAGTGGTGTGCCATNGGTTGACTTCAAGAGTTTCCACTTTCCTAGACAATTTGGAAATTCTTGAAAGTAAGTCCTCCCTATCCCTCAAATCGTAAATCCCTCCCCCTTGAGGTTGGCCACTCCCTTGCAGCAAAGACCTTGGTACATCAGTCGGTCAGTGGTGTGCCATGATTGTGCATTTTGGGCCAATGTATCAAAATAGTCTAAAGCCTCGTCAGGGTCTATGTTTAGGAACTCACCATTGCACATCATATCTATGAACTACCGATGGCCCAGTGTAATTCCTTCGTAGAAGAAACTCACCAATTGCCAAGGTTCAAAGCTATGGTGTGGAAGGGATTGGAGTAACTCGTTATATCGATCCCAACATTGATAAAATTATTCATTGGGATTTTCTGAAAAATTTTGAATTTGTTTTTTTAGGTTGGTGGTTTTGTGCATCGAAAAGAATTTGTTTAAAAACTCAGAATTCATTTGGCTCCACGATGTTATGGTTTAAGGCCTTAAGGACCAAAGCCACATTTTTTGCCTTATCTCTCAGGGAAAAGGGAAACAATTTCATTCTAACTATCTCTTCCATCCCATGATTGGGGAGGAAGGTTGCAACCATTTCCTCAAAATCCCTTATGTGTGAATAGGGGCTCTGAGTTTCAAATCTGTTGAACGTGGGAATTAGTTGCAACATCCCTGGCTTAACAATGAAAAGATGAGCTTGGACCAGAAGAAGGATGCATGACGGTGTGGTGCTTTGTGTTGGTTGTAGGAAATCCCTCATTGACCTCACTGGAGGATCCATTTAGAAATTATTCCCATCATTCACGGGAGGGGGAAAATTCATTCTCGGATTGGGTATTTGGGGTTCTTGTGGTCTCCCACCCCTTTGGTCATTTGGATTTGCACCCCTTTGGACATTTGGATTTGTACCTATATTTTCAAAATTTTTACCCGCATCCTCGAGTTGTTCTTGGTCAATGTTCATGGTAGGGGCCAAGTTTTGTCTAACAAGTCGGTTTCGGTCGTTCCGCCTCCACATAAAACAAAATATATACAAATAAAATTATACACAAACAAGATTATGTACACGGAACAATGTACCTCAGCCCATGATAAAGATCATGGGACTTACCTCCGCCATCTGGAAATCACCTTCTTGGTTTGACACTTACCTACCCTGGCAACGGCGCCAAAAATGCTTGAGAAAATTCCTTGTTGTTTCCTAAACTCTAAACATCACTTTTAGCATGTATAGTATTTGAATGAAGCAGAGTGTCACTCTCCTAGGGATGATGTCAAAAGAAAGGGCAACGGAATGGTGGATGAATGAAATGTCAAATGTGAGTATGTGTGAACAAAAGCGCTCTCCAAGCGCAAGGAGACTTTTGTGGATCGTGTTTTACTTGGTGGTATTCCAAGGTTGTTTCCACGGGGAAGGATGTAAACTGAGGGGAAGGTGATTTTGAGAGAAAGAAAGTGTAAAATCTTTGATTGTTGGAAGTTGTTTGGTGAAGTTGTTTTGATGCTAGTAAAATGAGAAACAAATGTTGGCAAATCCAAGAGGTCACTCCAATAGGAATACCGTCTCAACTCGAAACCCTCCTCCAATAGAGCATGAATGAACGATTGATTCGTGGGAAGCTAGGGGTAAGATTGGTGAGTATCTAAGCATAAACCGTGACTAGGCCTACGGAATATCAAAGACTCACCAAGTTATCCACCCTCAACCCAGTCAAACCGAACCATTGAACTCTGAAAGAGGGGAGGAGAATGAGTTGAAATGGTATACCCAAGTGGAGGTTCCTCTTGGTTTTGCCAACTAAGAGATTTAGCTATTCATGCTTAAAATAAAGACAACAATATGATGAGAAGACATTATGAAAAAATAAAGACTAAAGCTAAGCATAAACGAATTGCATAAATTTAACTTCCGGATAACCACCTCTTACTAAAGATTGGATGAGAAACTACTCACTCTTCATGGCTTTGTTAAAACTAGAAAAGTGAGTGATGCTCATCCCTCCAAGTAGAGGAGTTACAAGGTAACACATTTTACACAAGGAGCCGATCTTCGACAAAGAATGAGTGAATCACGTTCCACCCTTCACGGCTTTGGTAAAGCTCTAGAAAAGTGGAAGAGTTTCACTCCTCTAAGGGAAGAAGGAAGCTCAAGCAATGGAAGTAAAAGAAAGCAATAACACAATAAAAGAAAGCAATACTTAAAGTAAAAGAAAGCAATAAATTAAAAGGAAGCAAGAATACAATAAAAGAAAGCAATACTTAAAGAAAGCTATAAGCAATAAGGAAAGCAATAATACTTTTGGAGGGTTTTCCACTACCAAAAGATGAATGCTTTACAAGTCCTAAGGGTGGTATTTATAAGACNAGCAATAATACTTTTGGAGGGTTTTCCACTACCAAAAGATGAATGCTTTATAAGTCATAAGGGTGGTATTTATAAGCAACAAGGGAGGGTGAAAGTCTTGTTTGGTGGCTTTGAATTACATGAAAGTCTTGTTTGGTGGGCTTGAATTACATGAAAGTCTTGTTTGGTGACCTTGAATTACATGAAAGTCTTGTTTGGTGGACTTGAATTCTTTGATCCCCATTTGTTTTGAGCTTTGATAATTGGCACCCCAATAGTTTGTAGCTTTAATGCAATTGACTCCCTAGTAGTTTGTAGCTTTGACGCACAAAATCCTGAAAAGAACAACAATTAATGAATTACCCTAATTTGATTTATTTTGACTAGTTTAATTTTGTTTAACTAATACAATTGATCTATTAACTTAATTAAATTATGCATGAATTAGGGTTAATCAACGTCGNCGCACAAAATCCTGAAAAGAACAACAATTAATGAATTACCCTAATTTGATTTATTTTGACTAGTTTAATTTTGTTTAACTAATACAATTGATCTATTAACTTAATTAAATTATGCATTAATTAAGGTTAATCAACGTCGAGGCCTATCCATTAACACCAAGATTGCCCATATTCCTTCACGTTTGGCTACCTAGAATTTTTTGGACAGCAGCTGGTTCAACTCGATTTTGGGTTGTTTGGCTCGCTCGTTCGGTTATGTGCTTGGGTTTGCTTGACTACTTCAAAGAGGTTTCTTCACCACCATTTTCCTTACATTTTGAGGGGTTTAAATCTTCAAATACAAGGTGCGGTTCCCTTCTATTTGGTTATTAATTTCAAACTTGTTTGTATATGTGAGTTGGGTTAAATGTAGGATTTATAGTTAATCCTTTAATTTATGGAGCCCTATTATGATTAATTTGGTATGTGTNTAGTTAATCCTTTAATTTATGGAGCCCTATTATGATTAATTTGTTATGTGTTAGAATTAGTGGCTTAAAGCATGATAATTTTAAATTAGCATGGCCTTGAGGAATTTATGACATATCAAGTTTAATTGATTTATTAGCATGTGATATGTGTATGAGTTCATATATATGTTAAATAGATAAATGAACAAGTGACTTGTATGGTCAATTGTGCTTATGTTTATTGAAATTAATGAACTTGTCGCTATGTGAAATTATGTTTATTTAATTAATAAACACATTTCTATGTTGAAAGTGACAAGCACACTAGGTGTGTAATTTAATGCATATTACATGTTTGATGAAATGCTATGATAATAAATATATGCATTTCTTTTGTATTTGAGATTGTAAGTCCATTTAAATTTCATTTGGGCATATATGGCATGTACATGGGTTTAACACAACATCCATGATGCATTGGCATGAAAGTGTGTGTTTGTGCATGGGTTGATCACTTACCACATAGGTGAGTGCGTGGAGCTTGGGAATTGGACTAATTTCATTTAAGTCTCATGCGAATATGCATGATAATTTGTCAGGGTATATAAAGAAGGGCTAGATTCTCCCTGGGGTGCTAGACCCAGTTTTATTAGTTACACATGTTTTAGTGGTGTAACAAGTCCATAAAAGTGCGACGGCATATATGGAACCAAAGGTGGGATATCCTCGAAATCCATGTTGGTTTGGTAGCCTGTTAGTGGAAGTCCATAAATTACCAACCCCATAAAGACAAGATAATAAATGGAAATTCATTGAGTATATCTCAATGGTGTGGGCATGGAGTGCCCCGGTGCATGAGCATGACATCACATGTGTCGTGGGAGCCCGGGTTGGGTTCAGGGTTCGGTATTGCATGCATGAAACATTACCTTATGTCATGGCATGGTTAGTAGCATTTATTTATATAGATGTTGCATATATGAACACTCAATCTTTGTGAATTGTATCACCTATCATGTGCATCATTGGGTTGGGAGGCTTACTTCATATAAGATACCCTACTGGGCATTGACCCATCCCGTTGTGGGAAAACATTTTAGGTACAATGTAGGCTTTCGAAAAATGGCCCTCATTTGGGCCTAGCTTGATGATAAATGATGAGTGTGGAACATTGCATACTAAGCATTCTCATTGCATCCAATTTAACTTGTTTTGTAGTGAATTTTTGGGGAAATGGATTCAAATTGATAATTAATGGAGATTGGTTTGATTGCAGGTGATAGTATGAAAAGGGCAGGCATAAAGCACCCCATCGAAGGATCAAGGTCAATGGGGAAGGAAGAATCTTATGATGGATGGCTTAGGAGAAGACCTACTGGTAGGACCTTACGACCTGCCACTAGAAGACCCTACTAGAAACCAGCCTTTAGTGCTTCCCTGTAGGACCAATGTAACGCCCCAAAATCCCCTTTCGACGACATTACTATTTAAAATCATTCACATCATGAGAGAAACTAATAAGATCCATAGATAGAGAAAATTTCATTTATCATTCATAATATCTACAACATCANTTTAAAATCATTCACATCATGAGAGAAACTAATAAGATCCATAGATAGAGAAAATTGCATTTATCATTCATAATATCTACAACATCATCCAAAAGAATATGCCAAACTATGACAATTATGCCCAAAAGAATATGCCAAACTATTATCTCGCAGTGGAATAAGGAAAATATTAACATGAACATTATCTCAAAATGAATCTCCTAGTCTAGAACATAAAAAGAACAATTCTAGACATCCCTCTCGGGATCCATGCTTCTATCCAATTGAGCTTCCCTAGCTACCTGCTCATCAACTCCGTGCTCTTCCTCTAAAGCGAAATATGAAAATAAATATTGTTTGTAGGGGATGAGCACTAAGCCCTGTAGGAAAATCCCCCCAAAATCAAACAAGGTTTAGAAAACATATAACATAGGTTGGTTTCATTTCACAAATATCACATATAACTTTTGAAATAAAATAGTGTTAGTTCATCTGATTTCAAGTTTACATAATAACAAGAAAGTAAATGAAGAAGTAAAAACCGTTTTCCCCGTATTAAACCAATACCAACAATAAACCATTACCAATGACAAACCATTACAAATAATGGACCATTAACCATATTATGTATCCGTATCTCAAGTAGAAAGTAAGACTACGCATGAATGCACACATTGAGAATATCCTAGCCCATACACACCTAATTCTCGCAAGGATGCACAACTTTAGGAAGGTCATATACCGATGCATCGGCAGTGACAAATCCAACTCAAGAATAGTATACTAACCCTCAGCCTTGATTCCATGTGAGCAAATAGTAGTTTGGTCATCACAAGGCATCAACCCCACTACGAGTGGTAGGGAACCTTCAAACCCGCACAGAGTAAGAAATGAATCTACACCACTCTACGATATCCAGTCAATAGTCACCCATGTTCATCCAAACAACCACACAAGAGATACCATACCAACCAATTTCTCAAATCAAAAGTAAATCAAAAATCCTCAATTCCATAGGTATTTTTCCAACATAACAATTCAACAAAATAAGGAAGAGATCATTAAAAGATAGAATTTTATTGTTCCAAACAAAGTACTAGATTTTTGAAATCAAGAACAAAGGAATATCAAGAAGAAAAATCCATATTTCTCAAAAACTAGGTTTTGACATCAAGAACATGAATTTTTATGGCTATCAACCCATAACTTCACTCAAAACATGGTAAGATTTGCAAGAACATCAAGAAACAAGGATCCCATAACAAATATCTATGATTGAGAGTCAAAACATACATATATATATAAACCCTAGCCTTAATGGACAAAAGTGAGAAGAAACCCCTACCTTCTTCCTTAGTTTTGTGTGAAGAACTTGAGATTTTGATCCACTTCAATGTGAAAATTCTCTTTGATCTTGTGCTTTTCTCCTTCTTTCTTCCTCTCTAAGACTTCCTAGGGTTAGAAATGTTGAAATGACGCTAAAGGAGGCGGCCTTATGTATTTATAGGGTGAGAAAAGAGTCCAACCAACGTAAATCTGATACTCTGATGCATAACTCACGTTCAAACGTCATTTTGGAGTTCAAATGTTAGTTTCTCCCAGTAGTTTTAATTTTCCATTAGAAAAAAAGTACTGGAACGAACTATCATTCGAATGGACATTCACATTCAAACGGTTGCCTTTCGAACGGACTTTCATGTTCGAACAGACTTCCTGTNTTATTTTTCCATTAGAAAAAAAGTACTGGAACGAACTATCATTCGAATGGACATTCACATTCAAACGGTTGTCGTTCGAATGGACTTTCATGTTCGAACATACTTCCTATTTATTTTGAAACTTTCAGTGAATTTTTGGCCTATGTAGAGGTCAATTTGGAAAATGTTCGTGAAATACATGTTTGTAGCCCTAGAAGTATATTTTTTACTGTAAAACTTTCAGCTTAAATGGACATCAGGGTAAAATTTTTATTACTAGGCAGTGTTCAAAATCCTTNACCAACGTAAATCTGATACTCTGATGCATAACTCACGTTCAAACGTCATTTTGGAGTTCAAATGTTAGTTTCTCCCAGTAGTTTTATTTTTCCATTAGAAAAAAAGTACTGGAACGAACTATCATTCGAATGGACATTCACATTCAAACGGTTGTCGTTCGAATGGACTTTCATGTTCGAACATACTTCCTATTTATTTTGAAACTTTCAGTGAATTTTTGGCCTATGTAGAGGTCAATTTGGAAAATGTTCGTGAAATACATGTTTGTAGCCCTAGAAGTATATTGTTTACTGTAAAACTTTCAGCTTAAATGGACATCAGGGTAAAATTTTTATTACTAGGCAGTGTTCAAAATCCTTTCTACCCAAATTTTATCTAAAATGTGTTTGAAGTCCGTAATACTTCTTAACTTCCAATTCATACCCTATTACCTCACCTAAAATTTTTATTTCTACTCTTATGATTCACATAGTTCATGCATACAACATCACATATATTAGCATTTCTAAAATAATTACATTGCTATATAAAGATAAGAATGTGGGGATTTACAATCTATCAGTAGGAGCCTTATGACCTACAGGTAGAAGACCCTATGGAAACTAGTTTTTAGTGCTTCCTTGCAAGACCGACCGGGAGGAGCCTTTACGAGCTACCGGTAGATGATACCCAAAAATCCCAGATCCTTCTCCAAATGACTTCACTAACTACGAGNTTGCTATATAAAGATAAGAATGTGGGGATTTACAATCTATCAGTAGGAGCCTTATGACCTACAGGTAGAAGACCCTATGGAAACTAGTTTTTAGTGCTTCCTTGCAAGACCGACCGGGAGGAGCCTTTACGAGCTACCGGTAGATGATACCCAAAAATCCCAGATCCTTCTCCAAATGACTTCACCAACTACGGGGGGGGCCCACCTTGTAAAATTCGGGTAAATTTGAACTTTTTATAAAAAAGGACAAAAAGGTTAATTGTCACTTCGGTGTGAGTTGAAAACTCATATTTTTCTAGAGCTCACGAAATCTAGTTACCCCGATAATTTTTGTCGAATTCTAAGATAGTCGGATTTTTTATGTTTTTCAAGGCAACCGGGTATTGGGTGACCTTAAAAATGAATCCAAAATAAAATTTGTAAAATTTCATATAAAAATATCTTGAATTTGAATCAGAACAAAATTTAATTATTTTGGGGCGAAAACAGACCCAGGAATAGGGAAAATCGTGGCGTGATGTGAACCAAGAGTTAAAGGGTATAAATAGGAACACAAATTTTATTTTTCCATAGATTATTCTGATGGGTTTGCTGGGTTTTAACATTGGAAGAAGACGAGAGGAAAAAGAGAGAATTCCAACCTACTCTCTGAGATCTACGGAGTTCCATCGATCAGAATTCTTCAGACCAAGTATGAAATTCAATCCACGCGATGAGGGCTATGCAACCATACCAAAAATGATGGGTTTCACCGAAGATTTAAGGACGGTATTTTGGTGAAAGTTTGGTTTTGGGCAAAATTTGGTTTCTTGGAGCTTCCTAGCATTGTTTTACGCTTTAAGAGGTAGGGTTTTCATTCTAAATAGGTTTATTTTCAACCTAGGATGAATATATGAAATGGGTGGGCTGTTAAGTGTATTTTAACACTTTCCTATTGTAGTTGATTTAATTGAAATGGGTAAATTCAATTTTAGTATGAATTGGTAATTAGAAATTGCTAATTTGTGATTTCTTGGAAGTTTTGATAATTAGGTATTTTGAAATCACGTAATCTATTTTTTTTTGAGTTATGTGATGAATTTGGACATTTTATGTGATTAAATGATTTAGTGCCTTGAAGGTGTTTGATAAAATGCCTATGTGAAATAAAGTGTGTTAATTGCATGAGATTATGTGATAACATGCTTGGAGAAAATTGTTGTTAAATGCAAATGTTGATACATGCTCATGATATATTGACATGATGAGGATTTATAAAAATTATATGCTTATAATATAATTAACCATGGAATGTGTTGAAATGTGGTTGAGATTGTTCATATAACACTCGTACATATTGGACATGATATTAATGTTACAATTACACATTACATTGTATTTGCATGAAGGCNACATGCTCATGATATATTGACATGATGAGGATTTATGAAAATTATATGCTTATAATGTAATTAACCATGGAATGTGTTGAAATGTGGTTGAGATTGTTCATATAACACTCGTACATATTAGACATGATATTAATGTTACAATTACACATTACATTGTATTTGCATGAAGGCAACGCATTCATGGGCATGAGGCATGAGTGTGGATGTGTGTGCATAGTTGATCAAACACCATTCTTGGTGAATGATTCATGGGCTCGGGATAGTTGGGCAGAGGTTCGACTGAGTCACATGATTTGCATTGAAAATAGGGTTGGGGTTAGCAAGAACATCNCAACGCATTCATGGGCATGAGGCATGAGTGTGGATGTGTGTGCATAGTTGATCAAACACCATTCTTGGTGAATGATTCATGGGCTCGGGATAGTTGGGCAGAGATTCGATTGAGTCACATGATTTGCATTGAAAATAGGATTGGGGTTAGCAAGAACAGCAAAAAGATCCCTCTGGTGCAAGACCCGGTGATTGGGATACGCACTCCCTTGGTTCAGCCCATAAAGTGTGTGGGTGTTCACGGAACCATTGGTGGAAGCCCATGAATTCTATGTGGGTCGGGTGACCCTTGGTATTAGTCCATGAATACCCACCCCAAGAAAGACCCAAGATTTATAATGGTCATATGATGTGCAACATAAATGGTGGATTTATACACATTGGCATTGCATTGAGTTGTGGGAGCCGGAAAGGGCTCGGTTTGAAGTGCATGAGTGAATCTCATCTCATTTCATGGCATAGCATGTTGATTTCCAACATTGAATTGCATATTATTGATTAGAATGGTTGCTGCTTGTTGAATGTTGCATGTGGATGTTTCATATGCACTTAGGTTGGGGAGTGACCTCTTTAAGAGAAACCCTATTGAGCGTGACTCACCCTTTATGGGAAAATATTTTAGGTACATGTTATATACTGGTGGACGACTCGTATTTGGGGCCTCAAGGATGAAGAAAAGTCGACTTGTGGCTTTTAAACTTTGTTTTGTAAAACTTTTATGAAAACGGTTTTGGACATGTAAATCTATGGANTACATGTTATATACTGGTGGACGACTCGTATTTGGGGCCTCAAGGATGAAGAAAAGCCGACTTGTGGCTTTTAAACTTTGTTTTGTAAAACTTTTATGAAAACGGTTTTGGACATGTAAATCTATGGAAATGATTGTAACCGAACTTATATTAACTATGTTTGATGCATAAATTTAGGATGTGGGAGTATGAATTGATGTATATTGGACCTCGGATGGGTTATGTAATTAAATGTTGTATAATTGCATAAGTTATTTTTTGCATAGAGCTCTCCGTACAAAGAAGACTCTGCTTGAATTTTGTTAAATTATGGATCTCGGTAAATGGGGCATAGTAGCATTANTGTATATTGGACCTCGGATGGGTTATGTAATTAAATGTTGTATAATTGCATAAGTTGTTTTTTGCATAGAGCTCCCTGTACAAAGAAGACTCTGCTTGAATTTTGTTAAATTATGGATCTCGGTAAATGGGGCATAGTAGCATGATATCGAGTTACATGATATCTATGGGTATTCTACGGGTTGATGGGTTGATCAATAGATTGATAAAGGACCTTCGATTTTTGGGGCGTCACTCACCTTTTGTTACCAAACCCATGCTCTAACATTTCTAACACTCCATGATGATCTCCTATCCCCTATATCCAGATTTTATGCATGAGGGATTGGGGAGCCAAGTGAGAGAGAAGAAGTGGTTGGAAAAGTATAGGAGGACCACCTTTTGATTGATTTTGGAAGCTTTGGTAGACAATCTCTTTCCAATCACTCCAAGTCTGTCACTCATGCTAAAAGAGAGGGGATGGACAAAAATAGGGAGTTCCTACAGACATTTTTAGATTATCATACTTTTAGAGAAAGAAGGTCCAAGGTAGAAGATGAAGTTCTAGAGAGAGAAAGTTGGGCTTTACAATTTCCTTCACCATTTTCATTGTAGTAAGCTCCATTGCACATGCAATCTTTCTCTTTTACACTTTAATCTCTTTTAATCAAGTTGTAATTAAGTTTAGTTAAGTTTTCTTGTGGTTCATTTCTACATTTGGGTCCTGTTTCCTTTAAGCTTTAAATTTTGGGTATGAATGGCTTTTCTTTTATAGTTTAAACCTTATCTTACATTAATACAAGTCCATTCTTGATTTCACTACCATGTTTCTCTACTTAATGTTTGTTCTTGCTTTTATCATGCATAGCTAAACTTTTAGTTGGCTAATCCAAAAGGGATTTCCTCTTGGGTATGTGAAATCGACTCTCTTCTATTCTTCCTCGTAGTGCAAAGTGTTTGGTTTGACTAGGTTGAGTGCAAACATGGTTGTGGGCTTTTGATACACTGTAGATTTGTGACAGGGTTTGCTCTTGCCCAACACAATTACATTAGTCCCTCACTTCCTACGNCTTTTCTTTTATAGTTTAAACCTTATCTTACATTAATACAAGTCCATTCTTGATTTCACTACCATGTTTCTCTACTTAATGTTTGTTCTTGCTTTTATCATGCATAGCTAAACTTTTAGTTGGCTAATCCAAAAGGGATTTCCTCTTGGGTATGTGAAATCGACTCTCTTCTATTCTTCCTCGTAGTGCAAAGTGTTTGGTTTGACTAGGTTGAGTGCAAACATGGTTGTGGGCTTTTGATACACTGTAGATTTGTGACAGGGTATGCTCTTGCCCAACACAATTACATTAGTCCCTCACTTCCTATGAATCAATCAAACACTGAGATACCATTGGTTGAATGAAATGAGTCGATTTGGTATTCCCATTGGAATGACCTCTATGGATTAGCCAACCTTGCTTTCTTGCATAGTTCTTAATTCACAACTACCAAACTTCAAATCACAATATTTTTCAGTTTTTATTTTTTTACAAATCACTCTTCAAACACCCGACCTCGCCTTCCCTAAGGAGATGACCTTAGAATATTAATTCCAACTAAAACATGACATTACAAGTCTATCTATGCTTGGGGAGCCCTTTTTGCACACATTCATGTTTTGTTCATCCACACACAATTTCCCCACTTCTTGCATTGAACTCGAGGGAGAGTGACACTCACCAATCTCTATACGCCGTAGACACAAAATTAGGTTCGAGTCAAGAATTAGGGAAAATGATCAAGCAATAAAGCCAGAGTTCGAGCTCCTATTTTGATTTAATAGATACCTTTAGTCCCAATTGTAATTACTTAGGAAGCCTTGTATTTTTGAAATATACAACACATGTATATTCTTTTGTAAATGCATGTAATTTGGGAACATTTGCATCTATTCTTTTGACAAATGAAAGATTTGTATATTTGGAGTTGTTGGTTGATGTTTAAGGCATGAAAATTATTTAAATGTTTACATTGGACCTTGGAAGGTCATTGTAATTGCCTTGAAACAAGTTTTGTTTTGTGTGGAGCTCTCTGTAAAAAGGAGACTTTGCCGGAATTCCATTGGAATTGGTCCATCGGAACTGAGGCCTTAAGTTAATTGATAAGGCTTAACGGGTAATGAATAGCCTCGAAATTGGGGGTGTCACAATGTATCACCAACATTTAGAGTCCTTCAAGATCATTAATAACTCAAAGTTATCAAACTCCTAAGTGTGAAGGTGAATGACATGCGTGTACTTGGTTTTGAATCTTTCAAAGGTAAATACTTTCCAAGCATGCTAGGATGAAAGAGACATTGGCTAATGAATCATGCAATTGGATTTAAGCCACTAAGTTCTCTATCTCCTATTATGACTCATAGTAATGCATATTTCAACTTTAATTTAAGGATGTGACAATTTCAATGCAAATCAAAGTGTGAATTACCATGATCATAAAAAAAAATTACCATGATCATAAAACAAAGTAAAACAAACAAAAGAAAATCGTTTTAACTTTTTATTTTCCAATTTTTTTGATNACACATTCATGTTTTGTTCATCCACACACAATTTCCCCACTTCTTGCATTGAACTCAAGGGAGAGTGACACTCACCAATCTCTATAAGCCGTAGACACAAAATTAGGTTCGAGTCAAGAATTAGGGAAAATGATCAAGCAATAAAGCCAGAGTTCGAGCTCCTATTTTGATTTAATAGATACCTTTAGTCCCAATTGTAATTACTTAGGAAGCCTTGTATTTTTGAAATATACAACACATGTATATTCTTTTGTAAATGCATGTAATTTGGGAACATTTGCATCTATTCTTTTGACAAATGAAAGATTTGTATATTTGGAGTTGTTGGTTGATGTTTAAGGCATGAAAATTATTTAAATGTTTACATTGGACCTTGGAAGGTCATTGTAATTGCCTTGAAACAAGTTTTGTTTTGTGTGGAGCTCTCTGTAAAAAGGAGACTTTGCCGGAATTCCATTGGAATTGGTCCATCGGAACTGAGGCCTTAAGTTAATTGATAAGGCTTAACGGGTAATGAATAGCCTCGAAATTGGGGGTGTCACAATGTATCACCAACATTTAGAGTCCTTCAAGATCATTAATAACTCAAAGTTATCAAACTCCTAAGTGTGAAGGTGAATGACATGCGTGTACTTGGTTTTGAATCTTTCAAAGGTAAATACTTTCCAAGCATGCTAGGATGAAAGAGACATTGGCTAATGAATCATGCAATTGGATTTAAGCCACTAAGTTCTCTATCTCCTATTATGACTCATAGCAATGCATATTTCAACTTTAATTTAAGGATGTGACAATTTCAATGCAAATCAAAGTGTGAATTACCATGATCATAAAAAAAAAATTACCATGATCATAAAACAAACAAAAGAAAATCGTTTTAACTTTTTATTTTCCAATTTTTTTGATTTTTTTTTCAATTAACACATGTACAAGAAAAAAAATGCATAAAGATTCAATCAAAACAAAGGAAAAACACAAAGCATTTTACCATAAATCCTAAAAAGAATGTCAAAATTGACATCAAAATTCTTTTTGAATTTGTTTTATTTCTTTTTTTTGTTTTTATTTTTCAAATTTTAAATGTTTTTGTATTTTCATATAGAAAAATAAATGAAACAATAAACAAAAAATATGTACAAAATGTATGACCCTAGGGTCCATACATTAAATATCACCTAGGTCCATACTCTCACATCTCCTACTTCTTAGGAGTCCTGATTTTATTAGAAGCAGTCGGGGCCTCCAACTTGGTTAAAGATGATGAGTTTCTCAAAGTCCTCCCTTGACAACCAATCTCATTTTCCCTTCCTAAAACTCAGTTTAGGTCAGGGAATGGATGAAGGACTAGCTCTTTTCTTCCCAAAAAAANAATAAACAAAAAATATGTACAAAATGTATGACCCTAGGGTCCATACATTAAATATCACCTAGGTCCATACTCTCACATCTCCTACTTCTTAGGAGTCCTGATTTTATTAGAAGCAGTCGGGGCCTCCAACTTGGTTAAAGATGGTGAGTTTCTCAAGGTCCTCCCTTGACAACCAATCTCATTTTCCCTTCCTAAAACTCAGTTTAGGTCAGGGAATGGATGGAGGACTAGCTCTTTTCTTCCCAAAAAAATGTAGATCAATTTTCATCTTGGGGGTAGAAGAAGCCGTGTGCACTCTAACCCGTGGTCTATGTGAAGATGATGCATGAGTATACTTAGACACACTTGACCTTTCTAAAAGCTTGGAAAGATTGACAACTTGATTTTGCAATGCTTTAGATTGTTTGGCTAGATGCATGAGATCTTTGTCTATGACTTCCCTATTTTGAATGCAATTTGCACTATAGTGACCGTGCTTTCCACAAGTAAAACACACAAATGATTTGGTTTGAGTATTCTTTTTAACCGCTTTCTTTTCATGCTTACCCTTACCATTATTAGTCTTTCTGGGACTTGTGCTTACTTGTGGGGGTGAAGGGTTGGGGTCACCCTTCATAAACATGGTCTTGGAAGAAGTGGTGTTATGTTCATTAATGAATCCTGAACCTCTTTTGAGACCAACACTTTTTCTTATAATCAACATTTTGACAAGCTTTTTGATGCTTAGGGAAAGTCTTTTTAAGAGCCCTTGTGTTTCATGTATTTCTCTATCAAGGTTGATAAGTTTAAATTCAAGACCTTTCTTCGACTCTAAAAGCCCATTGTGCTCTCCCTCAAGGAAGCTCACCTTGTCATGAAGGGACTTCTTTTCCTCCTCAAGCCCACAAATATAAGCTTTGGACTCAATTAAAACCACATGAAGTGCTTTCTTTTCATTTTCACTCATCTTGAGCCTTGTGCTCAATGAAAACAATTTATTTCCTTGTTTGAGACACTCCTTGTATAACTCGTTATAAGCATCTTGGAGATCCACAATACTCTCGGTCTCATCTTCACTTGTAGAGACTTCTATTTCTAAGTTANTGAGCCTTGTGCTCAATGAAAACAATTTATTTCCTTGTTTGAGACACTCCTTGTATAACTCGTTATAAGCATCTTGGAGATCCACAATACTCTCGGTCTTATATTCACTTGTAGAGACTTCTATTTCTAAGTTATCTACATCAATAGTGGGACTAGACCCAACTTCCCTTTCTTCTTCTTTGGAAGTTTCTCTTGGGGGGAGAGGAATGGAAACCTACAAAGGCGGTGAAGTTTTTTTCATCACTTGACGAAAAGGAGTTAACACTCGTTGTGAACTCATTTTCACTTTCACTCACCGTAGCCTTTAAGGCTCTCTTCCTATCCTTGGACATGTCCTTCTTTGTAGTACTAGGACATTTCAAAGCCACATGTCCAAACCCANTTTCACTCACCGTAGCCTTTAAGGCTCTCTTCCTATCCTTGGACATGTCCTTCTTTTTAGTACTAGGAAATTTCAAAGCCACATGTCCAAACCCACGACATTGATAGCATTGGAGACCTTGCCCTATCTTCTAAATCTCATGTCGAGAAGGTCTACCCCCACTTTGTTTTCCTTTCTAGGAGACTTAGGTGTACTTGGATTTCCTTTTGACNGTCGAGAAGGTCTACCCCCACTTTGTTTTCCTTTCTAGGAGACTTAGGTGTACTTGTATTTCCTTTCGCCCTTGAGGACTTGACACTACTAGCCTTACAATATTTATTAAATTTTCTTGCAAGATAGGCTATGTCCCCTTCTCCCAATTGGGATGACACAAATTTACCTTCTTCTTCAATTTTGGAATTTAATGCCATACCCTTCACTTTCTTGGGTGGAAGAAAGTTCATCTCAAAATTCAAAAAAAACCTTACTAGGTCTTCAACCGATACCGTGGCTATGTTGACACTCATCTCAAGTGAGGTCACCTTAGCATGAAATCTCTCTAGTAGATATCTCAAGATTTTTCAATTAGTGGCGGCATCGTCGATCTTGTTACCTAATGCAAAGGAAGAATTAACAATATAACATAACTTAGCAAACAAGTTGCCAAAAATTTCTTCCTCTTACGTCCTTAACATTTCAAATTGTGAGGTGTACCTTTAGAGACAAGACATCTTGACCATTGTAGTTTCTTCATGTGAAACCACAAGAATATCCCATGCCTCCTTTTAAATCTCACAATTTGTGATTCTTTGGAACTCATTGGGTGTCATGACATTGAATATTGCATTCAAGCCTTTTAAGTTCCACCACCGCTTCACCACCTTTAACTTGCATGGTGGTGGTGGGAAGGCTTCAACCCTCTTGCACGGTCAATCAAACTCTCCCATCAATAGATTTATGAAACGCTCTCATGCAAGCTTTCGAATATGCAAAATTAGAACCATCAAAGAGAGGAGGTTATGGAATTGAACCACTTTCCTTTTGAGACTCCATTGAATGACAACTAGTAGTAACAAAAGATATCTAAAGGAAAACTAGGCAAGTAAGCAAAAATAAGATATGTCTTTTTTTTTTAAATGAGGTGCGCCAGGCCAATGCAATAGTGCAACGCAAAGGCGACACTCGAGGATCCCAATAGCAAGCTACTGTGGTAGACCATCCCCTTGAAAAATTTAATTTAATATCATGTGAGACATTGTCCCAAGTATCAAATATTAAACTGATAAGAATAGATACTACATTTGATCTTAGCAANGTGGTAGACCATCCCCTTGAAAAATTTAATTTAATATCATGTGAGACATTGTCCCACGTATCAAATATTAAACTGATAAGAATAGATACTACATTTGATCTTAGCAAAAAGGCCGAGAAAGGTATGATCTCAAAGTAACCATGCTCTAATACTAATTGTTGTTATGACTGGGAAAACCGATGTAGATCTTCCTTCACGAAGATACATGTGAAGCTCGAGACACTATACCTAGAGGGGGTGAATAGGTTTTGCATTTCAAAGCTCAATTGATTACTAATAAAAACCTAAATCACCGCAATTACCTCTTCTCACAAAGATTTAGTAAATAATAATGAGGAATCCTTTTCATCACCACAATCCANAGATACATGTGAAGCTCGAGACACTATACCTAGAGGGGGTGAATAGGTTTTGCATTTCAAAGCTCAATTGATTACTAATAATAACCTAAATCACCGCAATTACCTCTTCTCAAAAAGATTTAGTAAATAATAATGAGGAATCCTTTTCATCACCACAATCCATGACAATTGGTTTTAATTAATATTCAATTAATTCGCTCATAATCAATCTCACTACGATCCCAATACCCCAAACCCAATTTTCACAACTGTGGTTGAATAGATGATCAAACAATCAAATCAACAAACACATAGTGCGTGTGTGTGTAAACAATCACAAGTGTATACAATAATCAATAATGAATATAAGCGATTTGTTGACGCGGAAACCCTTATTGGGAAAAACTGCAGGAAACCACTTAGGATTCATCAAAGCCTAATCCACTACTCGCTAAGTCAACATACAAGTAATCGAGGCTTATACCTAAACCAATAGGATGGTTAGATGTTCCTTTGATTGTTGTCTCTCTGCCAAAGTGCCTTCTTCAACGTCTAGTGTAGCTTCACTTGGACCTCCTCGTCTCATGGTTCGTCTAGGCCTTGAGCAATCATGGACACGTCAATGATCCTTGGTATGCACAACAATGGGTTAATCAAACCATCAAGATCTTCTTCTCTAAGTTCTGAAGTTGGTTAGAATCTCTAGTGGTAGCATTTAGGGTCTTAGGGATCTATGATAAGGTTGATGCTCTCAATATAAAAGTATGATTTTCTCTTGTAGAAATATTACTAAAGGCTTAGCCTAGGTATGGAAAAGGCTCTCCCTATTTATAGGTCTGGAATAAGAGTAGTCTTAGTAAATAAGAAAACTCAAATTCAAGAACGATTGCTCAATCAGTGGGAAGGCGGTNGCCTAGGTATGGAAAAGGCTCTCCCTATTTATAGGTCTGGAATAAGAGTAGTCTTAATAAATAAGAAAACTCAAATTCAAGAACGATTGCTCAATTAGTGGGAAGGCGATCATAGGGCAATTGTCGTTGGAATGAAAAATAGGTTCCAATCTCGACAAAGGCCAGCACCACTTGAGCAACCATGAATACCACTCGAGTGACCATAAAAGAATGCTCAAATGAGCTCACAGAGCGAGTCCTGTATTGTCTTTCATGGCCTTTTTCCATTTTCTTCCATGGGTCATAAAGAGACTACNGGTTCCAATCTCGACAAAGGCCAGCACCACTTGAGCAACCATGAATACCACTCGAGTGACCATAAAAGAATGCTCAAATGAGCTCACAGAGAGAGTCCTGTATTGTCTTTCATGGCCTTTTTCCATTTTCTTCCATGGGTCATAAAGAGACTGCTCTAGTGAAGACAAGTGAGCATAGATTGCTCCCTACAGATTTTTTAAACATATAACCATTCAAAAACTTGTCCTCTTGAAAACTAAAAGATGTTGCTCAAAGAGGGGTCCAATTGTGACTCAAACTATATTTTAAAAACTTATAAATCATTTAGAAAAAAATTTCTTTTAAAATCACCTAGGAGTCATAATCGGATTGCGTCCAATTCTATTTTCATCCTAATCAACCTAATTTAAAATTTTCTAAGGATNCAAAGAGGGGTCCAATTGTGACTCAAACTATATTTTAAAAACTTATAAATCATTTAGAAAAAATTTCTTTTAAAATCACCTAGGAGTCATAATCGGATTACGTCCAATTCTATTTTCATCCTAATCAACCTAATTTAAAATTTTCTAAGGATTTATCTTAGGTGTCTAGGTCGTTATCTTGTCCTAAGCATGAAGATGCATATAAAGATTGAATGATGTCATTAGAAACAAGAGCATAGTCAGGATCGATGGTTTATTGAAAATTTTAATAAATTTAAAATTATTATTCGCCCCCATTGACTAATTTGGATATTTTATATCTTTTACAATGTGTGAGATTATTTGATAAATAAAAATTTTACATTAAACTTACCTTATGCGACTCACTCCCATAAGTCTTTCTACAGTTTTAGTTATCTTGCTTCTCTCTACAGCAACAGACCAAGTCACTGATCTAATCCTCCTTTCCCCATTTTTCCTCAATCGAAGATAACAACTCATGGCCTAAGCTATAATTGAAGGCTCAAAGATTGTCAAACATTACTCATTGTTAATCCTTTCAATAGATCAAATTTTGACTTGAATCATATCTGGTTATGAATTCGACTAGTTATAGGCAAATTAATACTTTTGACTAATTACCCGAGTCCAAATATATTAATATGTTTCAAAAATGCAGATTTGCATATACTGACATCTGATCTGATTGAGATCTAGTTCGATTTAGATATACAGGTAGGCAGGATGAAATTGAGTGGTCAGTTGAGTAAATTGAACTAATAATTTTGTTGAAATTCAATCCTAGTTGAGCCTCAGATCAAATTGGATTTTTATTTTATTTCTAGTATTTAAAAAATTTGAATATGGAGTGGAAAAATAAAAAAAAACAATCATTAGAGAATCGAATTTTAATTTAAATCACTTAAAATCTGACCTACAACTAGCTGTTGAAAGGCTCACTTATCTTTTTGTTCACAAGTTGTGATGAATTTTGGTGATTGTCATTATATTCAACCTGATGGTTTCTCCAACTAGGGGAGCTGGCTTCGTTACTGATTAGAAACCACTTCAGAGATGCAATTATTTTTTTAATTAAAATAATACTTTATTGATATAGTTAAAGCTTACAACAAATGGGGGGACTTAATACCTTAACCCTAAATTCTAAAGGAGTTACACTATTCTTTAGAATAAAAACAATTAATGAATCAAAGTAAGTCTCCTATCAAGCTAAGAAATATTGGAAAAGGAAAGTCTTCTCCTAGAAGATTTGATGTGCCTAAAATCTTGTAGTAGCTGCAACCTGACCTGAGTTGGGAGAGAATCTAAAGGTGTGAAGACTGTCTGAAGCCTATCCCTAATCCCTTTATTTGCAAAATAGTCCGCCACAATATTGACTTCCCTACAAACATGGGAAATTTGAGATACAAATCTCCTCTTGAGATTGAGTATCTCATTTAGAAGATACCAGAATTGCCAATGACATTTAATTGCAACTGTTACCATATCCACTAAAATTGTTGAATCAAACTCAATGAAAATAGGATATTTGTCAAACCAAGCTCCTCCAAATTTTTTAAACCATCCCTCAATGCTCTTAACTCAGCCTCCATGTTAGTACAGTAGCCATACAATTACGAACCAGCAAGAACTACCTATCCCCACTGGTTTCAAATAACATTCCTCCCCTTGACATACCAGGATTGCCATTTGATGCTCCATCCACATTCAACTTTAACCACCCATCCATTGGATAAGACCAATTAACCCATTGAATATGAACAATAAAGGTTCTTGGAATGTCTACCTTCAAAACTCTTAGAAGACTTAACTCTGTGAGAGAATCCAAAACCTTAGGCTTAATATGAACCAATTGCAACTTCAGTATATTTAGAATTATTTGCACAAGTGATGAAGAAAGAAGCTTTGTCCCTTCAAAAACCCTTCTAATTACCTCCAGATCTTCTAGTACACCAAGAAAAGGACACCTCTAATCAACCTTTGATTGTTAGAAGACTTTTTAAAAATCTCTGCAANTACTGATTAGAAACCACTTCAGAGATGCACTTATTTTTTTAATTAAAATAATACTTTATTGATATAGTTAAAGCTTACAACAAATGGGGGGACTTAATACCTTAACCCTAAATTCTAAAGGAGTTACACTATTCTTTAGAATAAAAACAATTAATGAATCAAAGTAAGTCTCCTATCAAGCTAAGAAATATTGGAAAAGGAAAGTCTTCTCCTAGAAGATTTGATGTGCCTAAAATCTTGTAGTAGCTGCAACCTGACCTGAGTTGGGAGAGAATCTAAAGGTGTGAAGACTGTCTGAAGCCTATCCCTAATCCCTTTATTTGCAAAATAGTCCGCCACAATATTGACTTCCCTACAAACATGGGAAATTTGAGATACAAATCTCCTCTTGAGATTGAGTATCTCATTTAGAAGATACCAGAATTGCCAATGACATTTAATTGCAACTGTTACCATATCCACTAAAATTGTTGAATCAAACTCAATGAAAATAGGATATTTGTCAAACCAAGCTCCTCCAATTTTTTTAAACCATCCCTCAATGCTCTTAACTCAGCCTCCATGTTAGTACAGTAGCCATACAATTACGAACCAGCAAGAACTACCTATCCCCACTGGTTTCAAATAACATTCCTCCCCTTGACATACCAGGATTGCCATTTGAAGCTCCATCCACATTCAACTTTAACCACCCATCCATTGGATAAGACCAATTAACCCATTGAATATGAACAATAAAGGTTCTTGGAATGTCTACCTTCAAAACTCTTAGAAGACTTAACTCTGTGAGAGAATCCAAAACCTTAGGCTTAATATGAACCAATTGCAACTTCAGTATATTTAGAATTATTTGCACAAGTGATGAAGAAAGAAGCTTTGTCCCTTCAAAAACCCTTCTAATTACCTCCAGATCTTCTAGTACACCAAGAAAAGGACACCTCTAATCAACCTTTGATTGTTAGAAGACTTTTTAAAAATCTCTGCAAGCCTCATAAATCTAGAAAGTGGCTCTTCATTTTCTAACAAAATAAACCCCATTAAAGCAACAAGCCTTTGCCAAATTGCCTTAGCGAAACAACATCCTACAAATACATTTTATGTAGTTTCCACTTCATTGTATCTTAATGAGCATTTGCTAGCTAAAACCACACCCATATGATAAAAAAGAAAATCCAAAGGCATTGCTTCTTTTAATATTTTCCATCCAATCAGTTGGCCACTTGGAGGAACAAATTGTTTCCAAATTCACCTAGTTTTCTCATTAACCTGACCTCTCGCTTTGACCAAATTCCATGCTATCTTAACTAAGAAAGTTCCCTGAGCTATAGGTTTCCACATCATCTTATCAACATTGGAATTATTACACATTGAACTAGACTGAATTTCCTCAATCAATTGCACATTTAACCACTGCTGGACTCTTTCCAAATGCCATTGACCATTAATAAGAACTTTAGATAATTTTGGAAATAGCAGAGAAGTGTTTGCAATCTGTAAATTTAATGGCCCTGTACCCAACTAGTTGTCACACCAAAATTCTATCCTTTCACCTAAACCTAAAAACATCAGAGTATAAAACACCATTGACTGAAATCAAGTAGATAAAATTCTATAAGCTGTAGAATAAGAATGAGTTGGGCCTTTCAAGACATGTTGATTTTTTTAGGAACTTCACAGGTTCCACACTTGTTTTTATCCTAAAGGCTTGTTGTATATCCTCAAAGTTCCTAATACAGCCCACCTTCATCCTTGGGTAAAGTTAAAGAAGACCAAGAACACCAATGCCTCTTCCTCACTCTAGATTTATTAGACCACACAAAAGCAGCCATCACATAAATCAACCTTGCAATAATCCCTTTAGGCAGATTCAACTATCACAGAATTCAACCTAGCAATAATCCCTTTAGGTAGATTCAATGAAAATAATAAGTGCACATGAATAGAATTTAGAATAGATTTAACCATTACTAGTCTCCCTATATTAGAAAGCATCTTAGTGTACCAACCCTCTAATCTTGCCTAAAACTTTCTCAATAAATCTTCAAAGTAAATCATCTTAGTTATGCCCTTTATGATTGAGCATCCTAGATAAGTAAAAAGGCATTGCTTTATAGGAACAACAACAGTAACTTGAAGCATGTGTTTCCTAGTGGGAAATTTTAGTAGAACAATACATAGAAATTTTAGGCTTGCTCACCCTCTAACCTAAAGCTGATTCATACCTGCTAACAAACTTGAATAAATTAACTATAGAACTCTTTATACCTTTGAGAAAAATTAAGGTATCATCTGCAAATAACAAATGAATCAACATCATAGCACTTCTCCGAATCTCCAATATGTCTACCCTTCACAAACTCATGTTGCTCCTTTGAAATCAATTTTTGAAGAATTAGATTTAGTTTAGTGGCCAACAACTTGGAGAAAATTTTGTATATAAAGTTACATAAATTTATTGGTCGAAAATCATCAAAGGTAACAGGAATGTCCTTCTTGGGAATCAAAGAAATGAGAGTAGCATTGACAGATCTAAGTATACTCCCTCCTTGCAGAAAAATTTTCACAACATTAAGCAAATCATGTTGAATAATCTCCCATGTAGCTTGAAAAAACTTCCTAGAAAAACCATATGCTCCTGGTGCACTATCCACAGGCATCCCAAATACAGTATCCTTAACCTCTTCCAAAGAAACATGCATCTCTAGTTTGCAATTGTCCTATGTAATTACTAAATGAGGAATAACANAAGTGTTTAGGGCTGGGCTTCACTCTTTCTAGTTGCAGAATTCCCTTGGGAGTCTCTCTTTCTCTCTTCCCTTCCTTCCCTCCTCTCTTCTCCTAAAATGAACGGGACGGGCTATTTATAGGCACCGAGGAGGAGCTTCAAGGCAACAGACACCCAAACAGCTTATTTAGGATCCTTTGTTGCTTAAATGGACCAATGGGAGAAGAAGGAAGAGTAAGGCAACTTAGGGCACCATCCAAACACCACCACCACCATCCGAATGGTGGAGATTCTCTAGATTTTGGGTTGCCAGCATTCCTTTGTTGACTTTTTGACTTTTGAAATTACGCTTGCCTTCCTTCTCTTGTTTAGCCTCTACATTTTTATCCCTCTAAACTTCCTTAATTATCATTGAAACCTTACAAAATAGATAAATCAAACATTAACCCTAATATTTCATAAATCAATCACTTTAACCTAATTTACGCACACATTTAACCTAACATTCTAATTCATTACCGTATTGTTCAGGGTTAATCACACCCGTAACCAAACATTACTAGTCTGTAGTAATAAAAACAAATAAAATAAAATCACTTTCGTTGATTTCACGATTGCATTTAGCCTATGCAATAAGCCGTTACACCCCTAGGTGATCCCTAATGTATGGGTTTTGTCTCGTGAAAGTTTTCAGTGAAGGTACCTACAAACTTCAAAGGTTTGGATTACATAATTCATATTTTCACAGATAAATTTGAATCATCATTCTATTCTAATACCAGAATATTTTTCCTTCCCTTATTACTATAAGAGGAACACACATTAATTGTAACACTATTCCGTATATTTTCAGAAAAACTCGTGTGTGTGCAAGGATCTCTTTATTTCAAAAACACTTAAGAGATATCATAACCCTTCACTTATGCTATACAAGAGTTAGCTTCGAATTCAATCCTTTCTTGAAAATTACTCAGCAAAGAATACTGTCATGTTTTTGTGACTATATCTAAAAAATTACATGTGATAAGAATATTGTAGTCAAAGCAAAGTAATAGGACATGTAATATTCCAAAAGAAGGATATTTGAATAAAACTGAAATTTGGCATAATCTTATGAAAGAATATTAACACTTTATCAAATAGCACAGTCAACATTCCCCTTTATAGGTAGATGAAAATTATACATCTGCATGTCTTCTTGATTCAAAAAGGACTTTATTAAGATTATAACGTGGCTAAGGGTTTTAGGTTTTAAGAAACGACATCAAAGGTATTCAAAAAGCTCTCCTTTTTAATTTGTGTGGCACTTCTCTCTCCTTTTTTATTTTTTCCAAACTCTTACACATCAAACTTCCCATTTCTTATTTTTCAATCCTATATTTGCAATTTCTTGACTATTTTTTGTTTCTTTGCCCACCTTCCTTTTCTTTTTCTATTTCTTATCTTCTTTCACATATATTTTTTTCTTTTCTTTTCTTTCCTTGTCCTTTCTTTTCCAACCATATATCTATATTTTTCTCTTTTTCTTGTATTTTGCCTTTTTCAAGAGATGGTGCAAGAAAATTAGGTAGCAAGGATTGAACAAAATTAATTTTATCGGCTCGATTAACATAAGGGTTTAAGAAAATAAATTTTAGTGTAAAATCAATGAAAATTTGAATTTTATGAAAAATGACAAAATGGTAATTAGCCATTGTTGTACTGGTTGAAAATATGAATTACTAGAACTTGGATGATGAAATGGACCCATTAGNACAAAATTAATTTTATCGGCTCGATTAACATAAGGGTTTAAGAAAATAAATTTTAGCGTAAAATCAATGAAAATTTGAATTTTATGAAAAATGACAAAATGGTAATTAGCCATTGTTGTACGGGTTGAAAATATGAATTACTAGAACTTGGATGATGAAATGGACCCATTAGATTTTTCAAGTGAAATTTAGTTACCCAGTCAATTTTCATTGAATTTCGAGACAGTTAGATTTTACGTTTTATGATGCGATCAGGCGTCGCGCGACCAAAATAAATGCGATCGGGCTTTGCACTANAAATGGACCCATTAGATTTTTCAAGTGAAATTTAGTTACCCAGTCAATTTTCATTGAATTTCGAGACAGTTAGATTTTACGTTTTATGATGCGATCAGGCGTCGCGCGACCAAAATAAACACGATCGGGTTTTATTTGTGGAACATGAAAAATAATTTAAATTTAGTTCAAATAAAATATTTTAAACATAACACGGGACGAGATTTAATTGATTCAGGATAAAATTGAATTTGGAAAAGACAGGACGTATGGCGGGTTGTGAGCCAAGTATCTAAGGAGTATAAATAGGGGAGAAAAAGAAGGGAGAGAAACTCTCCCCCCATCTTCATCTTCTTCCTGCGATCTAGGGCCAATCGTTCATCGAAACGCTTCGGGCCAAGAATAAAAATTGATATGTACAACGAGAGCTACGTCTCTGTACTAAAGATCAGGGATTTCACCGAAGTCTCAAAGATAGAATTTTTGGAAATCAAGATTTGAAACTTGATTTGGGATTCTTGGGAGTTTCTGCCACTCGTATTACCCTTTAAGAGGTCGGGTTCTTTTCCTAGCTAGGTTTATTTTCAACCCAGGATTTCGTATGAAATAGATAGCATAATTTGAGATGAAATCTCTTGTCTAAATATATTTCCAGTGTAAATAGAGTATGAGAAATGGTATGAGAATGAATAAAACCAATTTTGCATGGGTTTGTTAAAAATTGCTCATTGGGTGATTTCATGAGAATGTGATAAATTTGGCATGATTGTGTTTACATAATTTTGTGCCTTTTGGGTGTTTGATAAAATACCTATGATTGATTAAATATGTTATTTGAATGAAATTGATATAAAATACTTTGTGATGATGTTGAAATCTAATTATATGCTTTATAATATAAGTTACATTGAGGATTTGGGATTGTTCATGTTATGCTCATGACATGTTGAAGGTGATGTTGTAATTGCAATTGAAAACTTGGTTGCATAATAATATGAAATGCAATAGTTTATTACATTTGCATATGCACAGGAAGCATTATATTTGTGGGCATTGACATGAATGTGGGTGTGTGCATATTTTTGGATCAAATACCATTCTTGGTAGTTGAGACATGGACTTGGGAAGGTTGGACGTAGGTCCGACTAAGTTGCACGAGATGCATGCAAACTTGTGTCAGGTATAGCAACAAGGGCTAGGCTCTGTCCCTCTAGTGCAAGATCTTATTACTGATTTATATATTTTCGATGGTGAAAATCCAAAAAAGTGCATTGGTGTACGCAAAATCAGAGGTGGGATACCAAAATTCGTGTTGGTGTGGTGGACCATTGGTGCAAGTCCAGGAAATAACCTACCCAAGAAAGACACATGCTTCATTTTATAAAATAGAAATTGGATGTGTAACATCAATGACAGGGCTTGGAATACCCGGNGGGCTAGGCTCTGTCCCTCTAGTGCAAGATCTTATTACTGATTTATATATTTTCGACGGTGAAAATCCAAAAAAGTGCATTGGTGTACGCAAAATCAGAGGTGGGATACCAAAATTCGTGTTAGTGTGGTGGACCATTGGTGCAAGTCCAGGAAATAACCTACCCAAGAAAGACACATGCTTCATTTTATAAAATAGTAATTGGATGTGTAACATCAATGACAGGGCTTGGAATACCCGGGTACATATGCATGGCATTGCATGTGTTATGGGTGCCGATGAAGGCTCGGGTTACATTGCATGCTTAAGTCTCTTCTCATAACATGACATGACATTGTGAATGATTTATGAATTGTATATTCTTGGATGGATGTTTGTTTAATTGTTGAATTACTTTTGAACATTTCATATGTATCTGAGTTGGGAGGTAGCCTCTTTAGGAGATACCTTATTAAGCGTGACTCACCTTTATAGGGACAATATTTCAGGTGTGGGACAAGCATTGNATGACATTGTGAATGATTTATGAATTGTATATTCTTGGATGGATGTTTGTTTAATTCTTGAATTACTTTTGAACATTTCATATGTATCTGAGTTGGGAGATAGCCTCTTTAGGAGATACCTTATTAAGCGTGACTCACCTTTATAGGGACAATATTTCAGGTGTGGGACAAGCATTGGTGGATGGCCTTCACATGGGACTTTGTTGAGAAGAAGTCGAAATGTGGCTTTAAGCTTGCATTTTGTAAAACAATAGTGTACATTGTTTTAGACTTTTAATATTGTTTAAAGGATTTTAAAATGAACTCATAAGAACTATATTTTGTGTAAAATTTGATGTTATATGAGTTTGAGTAAATTTTGTATAAGATTGGATGAGTTGAAATTAAAAAATGATTTAATTGAGGGCCCTGTTACTGGTAGCACATTGATTTGCTACCAATAGCACAATTCCAGTGGGCAGCTATTGGTATCTTGGTTCATAACTACTGGTAGCTCGCTAGAAGTGGGCTCAACTACTGCTAGCTAGGTTCACAACTANTGGGCAGCTATTGGTATCTTGGTTCATAACTACTGGTAGCTCGCTAGAAGTGGGCTCAACTACTGCTAGCTAGGTTCACAACTACTGGAAGCTCATTGGCAGAGGGCTCAACTACTTGTAGTAAGTACACGAGCTACCAATAGTTAATCTAAAATTTTCAAAAAATTAAAATAACTTTGCCAAGCCTTCGTCCTTGAGCCCTTTTATTTAGAGGATATAAATGGAGTAATATTGATGGCAAATTGATGGGTATTGGACCTTGGAATGGTTGTATGATGACGTGGTGTTGGGTTATTCAGCATGCACAGGTACTTCCATAGGTTGATGAGTGATCAACGGGTTGAGAAATGACCCCCGATTTTAGGGGCGTCATAGCTTGGTATTAGAGCCTATGTTCTCAATTTATCTAGGACTTGCAGGGGCATAGGTCTAGGTCATTGCATCCATCGTACATTACATGTTATGTGCTCTAAATGCTACACATTATGTATTATGTGAATAATATACATGATTTAATGTATATGGAAAGGAGACACCAGGATTAGAGAACATAACATTGGGGGTCAAAAAGAGAAGGAACGAAACATTTCATGGTATAGATGTCCATTAGTGGGTGGGACATGCTCTACTAGTGAGACAAGGAGATAAATCTCAATGTTTTGACTTTGATCCCTACTTTGGGATACTAAGTTAGTACTTTGTTGCTATTTGACAAATGTGTAAATGGAAAATAGAGGAAGAGGACACCAAAATGGTGGTCAACCAGTGGTTCGAATAAGTCAATAAGATCTTAGAGGCTATAGAGATCACATTTAATGCCACTAAGATAAGGTTAGCTGTGTTCCAACTTGAAGGAGAGGCCCATCTCTGGTAGAATTGGGTAAAGGCTTCCAAGAACCTAGAGACAATGACATAGGGAGAGCTTCTTGAGCTCTTCATGGGCAAGTACTTCCCGTCAGCTGTTCGGCAAGCAAAAACCTGAGAATTCTTGGATTTGAAGCAAGGGACTATGACAGTGATGAAATACGTGGCTAAGTTCATCGAGTTAGCCCATTTTTTGCAAATTATTATGTGGCCACAGACTTGGCCAAAATGAGGAGGTTCATGGATAGCTTGAAGTTGTCCATTTGGGGAAAGATTATGGGCCACCAGCTACAAAACTTGGACTCAATAGTCGAGACAACCATGACCATTGAGAGGTAGATGGAAGATGCAAGGGGCATCCATGAGGCAGTTGCTAAGGACAAGAAGAAGGGGGCCAATCCTTTTCTTCTAGTTAGGGGAAGAAGCAAAAGACTTTTACCCCATAAGGGC
>CAUOFW020001892.1:760341-789644 GCA_963454935.2 Ilex paraguariensis
GGTTCCCAAGAGAAGATGCAAGGAATTACATCTCTGCTTACGAAGAAGATGATTCTAGGAATGAAATGCTATTGAGACTTGCAAAGCTCGATTTCAATCTATTACAATTGTTGCACAAGGAAGAACTATGTCTCCTCTCAAGGTGAGTGAGTTCATCTCAAAAAAAGAAATAAAAAACAGGGCGAGTAGGTGGGATTCAGAGAGGGGTTGAAAGGGAGGGGGAGCATACGACATATGCATTTGGGAAACTGATATGTTTGTGTTTTGACTTCTAGGTGGTGGAAAGATTTGGATCTTTCATCAAAACTTCCTTATATAAGGAGCAGACTGGTCGAGAGCTACATTTGGGCTATTGCAACCTATTACGAACCTCATTACTCCCTTAGCAGGATCATTTTCACCAAAATTGTTGTAATGTTAACTGTTGTAGATGATACATATGATGCATATGGTTTACCTGAAGAACTCAGACTTTACACTAAAGCAACACAGAGGTTATAATTTCTTGAAGCCCTTGTTTCTTTCTTATAGCCTCGTAGCAAAGTCATTTGTTTATTGCAAAAACTAGGGAAATGGATAGATGATATTGAATTGTGATGGCTTCTTCTGTAGTAAGGGCTTTCCAGTATCATAAGCATGTGAATAAAAAAGACAAATGAATGGGTTGAACCATCAATAATTCGCTTTTTATGCAAGAAGCTCCCCTGCACTGTGGACAACCAGAAAAGAGGAAACAATTTCTATTTTTTTTCCTTTTGCATTAGATTAAGAACTAAAATGACATTGCTTTATTTTTTAGGTGGGACATGAAGGAAATCGACCAGCTTCCAGATTACATGAAAATAGTTTACAGAAATCTCTTAAATCTGTACAAAGAATTAGAGGAGGAAATGGCAAAGCAAGGAATATCATACCGCCTTTATTATTCACAAGAAGCAGTATGGGTCATATATTTCTTCTATATTTTTTTTTTCACCACTTGTTGGTTTTTTCTTTTTACTATTGTCCCTGATCACAGTTTAAAGAAATAGTTATGGGTTATGAAATTGAGGCTAACTGGTGTAACAAAGGATACAAGGCGACATTTGATGAGTATATGAGTAATGGGTTGATCACTGGTGGTCATTTGATGCTTGGATTCGCGTCCTTATTGGGCATGGGAGAAGTTGCTAACGTTGAAGCATTTGAATGGATGCAAAACAAACCTAAAGTTCTTGTTGCAGCAAACATAATTGGGCGGCTCATTAATGACATAGCGAGCCATGAGGTATAATAGTTACTTAAATCACTAAACTCAATAATCAACACATAGATTTGCACATATACTTATTTGTCAAAAACATTTTTGTTTGTGACATTCATTTGTAAATTTCTCCAATTTGAAGGAAGAAGATCAGAGGGTGCATGTTGCTACAGGGGTTGAATGCTATTTGAAGGCTTATGGAGTGTCAAAGGAAGAGGCTATTGATGAATTGTACCGAATGATTGCAAATGCATGGAAAGATATTAATCAGGAATGCCTTAGACCAACCCCCGTTCCTATGGCTATACTCATGCGAGTTCTCAACCTGACAAGATTTCTGGAGGTAGTTTACAAGGATGGAGATGCATACACACATCCAGAACTACAGTTGAAAGATTATGTTGTCTCATTGTTAATCGATCCCATTCCCATATGAGCCTGGATGTTGATTAATGTTTTTTTTTCCTAAGGTATGATGATTATTGTTTGTGCTTTCAAGATGTTATGTTATGCAAGTATTTGGAATACTAAGCATTTAGCGTTTTATATGTTGTACTCTAGCATGGATTTGATTTGAGTGTGCAATGAAAAGATGTTCAATAAATGTGAAGAACTGACTGTAGTTTGTCATGCAAGTTTTCAACTCAAGATGACTCTTCAATTTTCGGATAATCTTACGTTTATCTCTTAAAACATTTAAAATACTTTAATTGAGGCAGTTGAGGACCTATATGATATTGTCTTACAGTATTAACCCAGCTATGTTTTACGTTTGGACACTTATTCGTGCATATCTAGTATAAAAAGTGAATAAGAAGAGGAAAGAGGTCAGGGTGTGATAGAAAAGGGCCGACAATGTTACATTAGTCACCCTATTTGGTGACGTTATCATTCTCTATCATTAAATTAACAATGAACTCCACAATTAATAGAAATCTATTATCAATTTAATAGCTACGATTTTTTCTTGATTTGTTGTATTACTTGTAATTATCTTGCTTAGTATGCTGCAAAACTTTTTGATGTATCTATGATTCGTGGTTCTTTTACAGACCTGCGTTGTTTATGATACTAGTTTCACATGCCTATTTATGAATGCCAATTTTGTTATAATTTTGTTATATTTGATTTTCATTAAGTGATAGTTAATTTTGGGTCTTTGAAAAATGGGTTGAATTTGTGGTCTAATGAGATGAGTCCAATATTATTAAGTGATTTATCTTGATGGGTTTATCTACATCTTTTTAATTGATGTGGTTGATACAGTAAAATAAAGACGTTAATCTAATTACTACATGTCATTGGAGAACATTTTAGATTCATTATAAATAGATAGGCTAGGTCACCTATCCACTTCATAACCTAATTTGGCTTATCACATTGAAAGCTGCGTATTGCTTTGAAAGAAAAGAAGACATTACTCTTCCGCAAAAAAAAAATCCGAAGATCGAAAATTATGACTCACACATGTATAATCTAAACTGTATAATTTAAGGGTTTTAAGTTTCACGTACGAATTATTAAAATTATTATGTGTGGTATCAAAGTCTATCGTCTATGAACTAGTAATTTTTCGTACCTAAAAGTACTCTATAATAAACCTAAAAATCGCAAAAACTGCCCAATGCTAAAGGCACATTATCACCCAAAAAATCACACCTAAGAAATTGAGAAAATTTGGCAGTCAATGTAAGCCCAATGGTAGGTGCAATAAGCCCCTAGCTGAAGACACTTGGTAACACAAAAATATCACTTAAAAAATTTTAAACTTCTAGTAAATTGAAGCAGAAAAAAAAGTGTCAAATAAATTTCACAATAGAATAGTGTACACCTTCAACCGGACTTTCTTCAAATAATTTTATGTCAAGAAGTTAAACACAACTAGTCATACACCCACACTCAAATGAAGAAATAGACATTGCTTAAAAAGATAAAGAAGCTAAAACCATAAAAAGTTGGTCACACATTAAAAATGAACACTCATAATTCCATGTCAATTGAATTAAACACATAGAAAGACACTATTGCCGTACTGCTTTCTTCACATCTCCCATGCTTCAAGTCAAGTCATCTCCCATGCCACATCAAATTTTCTATACCTTTTACTTCATGAATTTTGAGCACACCTATGTGTACTATCGAAACTGTCATTTCATTGGTTACTAACACTTTTATTTTTGAATAGGAAAACTGAAATTGGCACTCGTGATCTATCAAGTAAACCTACAAAGGCATTTGAAGACCTCCCCAATTTTGTAAGTGATTATTAGCAAAAGGACAGCGGCTCACATAGTGCATTCAGGTGACCTAATAAATTTCATGCTCAATAAAAAAAAGAAAGAAAATTCAATAGGATTTCCTGTAACAGTAGAATTAAAAAAATAAAAAAAATCACGTTGTATACACAATTTGTATATCATATAAATGTACTATGAAATGCTAGTAATTGCCTTTCATATTTTTAGATTCTCATGAAAAATAAATTCAAATGCAATAAAAAAAACTAAACATAATCAAATTGAATTCAAAACATATTATAAATAAAAGGACTAACCACTATATAATAAAGGAAAAAAAAAAANACTTATAGGACCTCCTAATGAGGTTGAGTCAATCAACCAAGAGTTTAAATTCCTTGAGGACACATCTCCCTATTGTTATAAATAAAAGTCTAGGTATCAGGTAATGCAATTGAATTCTAGTCTATTCACTCAACACTTTTTTCTGACTTGCAATCTGACTAAAGCATCGAAATCCATTTGGCCGCCTCTGGCCATCGGCTTACCTAGTTGTTCTCTTGTCTTGCAGGTTCCACGATGCTTCTTCTCCACCCTCTCCATCTGTATGAGATNTCGAAATCCATTTGGCCGCCTCTGGCCATCGGCTTACCTAGTTGTTCTCTTGTCTTGCAGGTTCCACGATGCTTCTTCTCCACCCTCTCCATCTGTATGAGATGGTTACTCTTTGTGCGAAATTGTCCTTGCACAATTTGATATGCTGATTAATATTTTTTCCTGGTTGCCACCATAATGCTAGGACCATGCCTTGCCCATTGTTCCTCAATGTTGGGTGTCACCCTTATTTTTTTATTAAGGTTAATAACACTTTTAGTCATTAATATATATATTTTATTAATTTAGTCCTCATTGTATTAATTTTGTCACTAAAAATACTCAATCCATGTCAATTCGGTTCCCTAATCAGACAATCTATCAAGTTTTGACAGAAGTTATCACGTGTCTTTTTTTAGACAGTATCACATGTCCAACACGTGATCANAGACAATCTATCAAGTTTTGACAGAAGTTATCACGTGTCTTTTTTTAGACAGTATCACATGTCCAACACGTGATCATTCTGTCAAAAACTTAACGATCTATCTGATTAGGGACCAAAAAAATGATTGAATCCGTTATGGGTAAAATTAATAAAATTGATACAATGGGAGTTAAACTAACAAATAATACATATTTTAGAGACTAAAAATATTATTAACCCTTGTTATTATTATGGTTATGCCACTGAAAGAAAGAAAGAAAATTTGGCCATAAATGTGTCTGACCCTAAAAGTCAAAATTTTCTCACCAAAAACTTTTTTGTCACGACCAAATTTCGTGGCTCATTTCTCACAGTAACTTTGTTTGGAAAGCTTTGGCGACCACCAATAATTTTGCCATTGAAGGTACACATTATGTGGCAAATATTTAATTGTTAAGAAACCTAAAAATTCATCGACAAAAAATATTGGTCCCCGAAAGTATGCACCTATATCAATTCACTAAGCATGGAACTGTAATTCGACCAGAAAAAAGTATGAACCTTTAACAATTCACAAGTAATTTGATTTGCCTCGTTGGCCAATTATTATTTAAAAATAAATAATCCACAAAGTGCAGATGATACCGAAAATTTCATAATTGAAACCAAATAACAACACAAAAGACATAACAAAAATAACTAATAGAGGTCCCATTAATCTTGAAATGTACAAAATATTCCACATACTTAGATTTCAAATAAGATGATAGGATCATCAAAACTAACTTTGTGTAATAATCATCAATTTGTGAATAACAGGAACAAAACTTGGTAATAAATTACAAATANTAGATTTCAAATAAGATGATAGGATCATCAAAACTAACTTTGTGTAATAATCATCAATTTGTGAATAACAGGAACAAAACTTGGTAATAAATTACAAATAGAAAAGTAAAATAGAAATTGATGCAGCTAAATATGGCGTAGAGTAAAGCCCGTGACAAGCATAATCACATGCCTGGAGGGATCACGAGACAAATACATGAGTTGGATCTGATGTGGGGAAGAACCCAAATCGATTCACCGACTCACCGACTCNTAGAAAAGTAAAATAGAAATTGATGCAGCTAAATATGGCGTAGAGTAAAGCCCGTGCCAAGCATAATCACATGCCTGGAGGGATCACGAGACAAATACATGAGTTGGATCTGATATGGGGAAGCAGCTCAAGAACCCAAATCGATTCACCGACTCGCTCGCCCATATTCCACCATTTTAGCTCAAACTAGTTGCAGATACTTGGGGAAGGAGGTTTCACATTTCTTGCCTCCCAATTTGAAAAACAGCTACAAAGCTCCAATGGAAATAGGAGCTTAGCCTATAAAAGTAAGGAGGCAGCTTTGCGCCAGGTAAGTAACTCCTTCCAGCTAAACTCCACCAACTCTATAATTCATTTACTGACTTTATCATGAAATANCTTGGGGAAGGAGGTTTCACATTTCTTGCCTCCCAATTTGAAAAACAGCTACAAAGCTCCAATGGAAATAGGAGCTTAGCCTATAAAAGTAAGGAGGCAGCTATGCGCCAGGTAAGTAACTCCTTCCAGCTAAACTCCACCAACTCTATAATTCATTTACTGACTTTATCATGAAATAGTCAACTATTAGAGCCCCTCTAGTCCTCAGCTTCTGTGTAGGAACTCACCGGTGACTGCTAGATCATTATTTCACCATGGTGCTATTTTTTGGGATCAACAGTTGGTGTCGTCTGTAAGAATCGACTTGATTTCCAACAATAAAATCTAAGTCCCATGGTGATTAGAAGAACATCCAAGGATCCTACAGTCGATCAGATACAAGAACATCCAAACTCCCACCCAGCAGGATGAAGAAACGTGCCCTCACCAAAAAAGGAATCCACAAAGGTTAAAAGGTTGGAGAAAGCTATTGAGGATCTAAAGAAAGCAAAAGTAGCAGTTTTTTGAGCTCCTGGAACAACCTCAAACCAAGGAACATGTCGCAGATAATCAGGGGGATGACTTGAGTGAAAACGAAGTGTCCGATCCCCATAATAATGATCGATGAGAGCGGAAGTTATGGGAGGTAAACGAAAAGCTAGGAAACATCATAAATACAGTGTAGGTTCTGGTCCCAGAAGCAATTGAGGCTCTAGTTCAACACACTGAGTCACCGTTCTCGCAAAATATGGCAAATTACCTTCTCCCCGAGAGGTTCAAGATGCCAACCATTGAGGAGTTTGATGGAACCAAAGACCCATTAGACAATCTCGAGACTTATAGGTCTCTAATGATGTTTCATAGTGTGCCAGACCAAATCATGTGTTGAGCCTTCGCTACCACACTCAAGGGGACAATGAGGCATTGGTTCAACAAGCTAAAGTTGGGCTCGATGAACACATTTGGGGAGTTAAGCACCTCTTTCTTCTCGCATTTCATCAGAGGCCGGGCTTATGGGTGACCTCCAACCTACCTTCTCAATGTCAAACAATCTAGAAATGAAACACTTCGAGAGTACATAAACCATTTCAAAATGGAGTCATTCCAGATTGACAACATTGATAACAAGGTGGCTCTGACTACCTTCATGGGAGGTCTCCAGCCCTCCCAGTTCTTATTTTTCCTTTCCAAAGAACCACCCTTCTTTATGGCCGAGCTCTAGGCGATAGCTTAATGATATATGAATGCTGAATATACTCTCTTAGCTCAAAAGAATTAGAAAGACAAGTGAGAGGACCGAAAAGATGATAAAAGGAGGCGAGATCCCACAACTACGAAGGAAAAAGGCAAGTAGTCCTATTAAGAACTGCACTGAGAGGATAAGTGTGAGGAATCGATTAGGTTTGCTCACTAATGAGCTAGCTCAAAGGTCAATCCTCTTCAAAATATAGGATGAGAGAATGATCAGATGTCTAGGGAAGATGAAAATTCCTCCCAATAGGAGATCTATGTACAAATACTATCGCTTCCACCGAGATCATAGCCACAACATCTAATGGTGTGTATAACACGATGGAGTCTAGTCTGGGGATTAAGGATCACTAAGTGACTCAGTCTGAGCTACTAGGCTTTTGAGAGTTGAATAGAAAAAAAAGGATTAATACACACAGAGTTTATAGTGGTTCACCAGCTCGGGAGCTCGGCTATTCTACTCTCAAGGGTGTCTCTTGCTTCTGGGAAATATATTGATAAAGGGGGGATTACGTAGGGTATTTGCTTAGGCTATAATTATTTCTCTATGTCACTGTTGAGGGCTATGCATCTTATTTATAGTTGATCCTGGGCTTCACCTGATCTCCAGCATAATCCTTGCATCATTCTTGTAACGGTTGCTAATATCATGCAACAGTTGTGGAGGGTGTTGGGGTAGTTGTGACTCTTCTGCCTGGATGTACATCTGTTACTGTTGTTACTATTTGGGTGGCGCTTGGATGAAAGCCAACTGTCTTCTGTGCTGCCCTTGTGAAGGAGCAGTTGTAGGGATNATGCAACAGTTGTGGAGGGTGTTGGGGTAGTTGTGACTCTTCTGCCTGGATGTACACCTGTTACTGTTGTTACTATTTGGGTGGCGCTTGGATGAAAGCCAACTGTCTTCTGTGCTGCCCTTGTGTAGGAGCAGTTGTAGGGCTNTAGTTGTGACTCTTCTGCCTGGATGTACATCTGTTACTGTTGTTACTATTTGGGTGGCGCTTGGATGAAAGCCAACTGTCTTCTGTGCTGCCCTTGTGAAGGAGCAGTTGTAGGGATGAGAGGTCTGACCTCAAGTTTCTTGGTCATCCAGGATGGGCTAAGTGCCTAAGCTGTAAAAGTCTGAGATAAATACCCGAGCTCAACCTTAGGCATTTTTTGGGTATCATCAATTGCCCCTCAGCCCCTAGTCAGATAAGTTACCTGAATTGGGGCTGGCTTTTGAGCTAGGAGAGTGGGGTTAGCTTGGTTTCACCTCAAGATTTGCATGATGGGACGTTTCTCAGCTTTTAAGTATTGTAAATGTGTAATGAGTTGCTTTGAGTTGTTTCTCTTGCACTTCCTTTATCCCCTAGCTCCATGTGTTCGTCTGTACACTAGGCTTAAATAAATCAGCAGATGAAACCTCCTTCTTCATCATTTAGAATTCTCTTTGCATTCTTCCTCCAGATTTTTCTCTCTTTCCTTTTCCTTCACGATTCCGTCTTACCCAATCTACTAGTGATCTAGGGTTTTGTTGGCAAATTCTCAAATTCGTTTCAAAGATTTTGTGAGGCTAGCTCAGTTCATTCCTTGGATCTGTCTTGGGTCCTTGATTATTGATCACCTTCGACTAGGTATGTCCTTTGCCTTGCTCCTCATTTTCTTTTTCTTAGGTTTCTATTAATTTTGGATCCCTCAAATTTGAGGTGGTTACTTTATTTCTGGACTTTTCATTTATGTTACTTTAGGAGTAGAGGTCATTCCTTATCTCTTCTCTCTTTTTTCTTAGACCCCATTTCGAGTGCTAGAATTTTCTTTTTTAGCCGTTAGAGTCTTGATCCTAGGGCCATCGAATGTTTTACCAATGTTCCTTCCCTTTATGCTTCTTTTAGTCTTCCTTTCTCCTATTCTATCATGTTTGCCTCTTTTGAAGCCACCGCTTCATCTATCTCCCTTGCCATGGGTGATAGGTCCCCCGAGCTAGAGGAGGATTACCAGGGGACATGAGCGACAAGATAGATAATGTTTTTGGTGTCAACTGTATTGATGCCGAGAAGGAGGCAAGGGCCCCTCTACCTTTACCCAATATTTTTTTGAGGTCTAAGAAGTCTCAAAAAGGGAAGTCTAAGATGAGCAAAGTTGGGACCTCTATGTTCCAATGATACCTCTTCTTATGAAGTCTTTTAATGTCAAAATCTCTCCTTCTGATGGCCAAACGGGTGAAAACCCGAGTTCTAATCTCTGACCTCCCGAGTTTCCATAAGGGTTGGAAAAAGCTTTTCTTCTTCATGAATAGGAAAGAGTTGCAGTTTAACCCTAAAGACGCCGCTGATACTCTTCCTGTACCTCAAGCTTGGTCAACCCCTGATAATTTGGGTAAGTACTAGCTGAGAAGGCCTGGTCTGACTTATTTCCTTGGTTTGGAGTTTTTTTTAACCTTGTTTCCTTTTATTGTTTTTAGGTATCTAACCCAATCTCAGCACAGAGGATAAGATTATCCTATTGCGTTTGGAGGATTGTCCGCCAAAGAATTACTCAGAGCTTCTCAAGCCTACAGTGCACACTCAATTCGGGTTTAGTCATCCCAAAGTGAGAGTTGAAACTCTTATCCCCATCTCTGTGGCAGCTGTGGAGGATCCTGCTGGTGAGGATTTTCTTCTCTATTCCTAGCTCTATTTTTTTCTCTTTTTTGAATTCACTGACCTACTTATTTCAATTTTTAGGTTCTAGCTCAATGGCTCCAGATGTTGGGGCAGTAAGGGCCAAGGTGGCCCAGTTGGTCGAACTGGGGGAAAACACAAGGTCAAAGTCAGATCTGGGAGTGACCTAGATCCTCATTTAAAAGCTCAAAAGGCAAAGGTGCCTCCACCTCCTCCTCCTTTGACGTCCTCACCTCTTTGGAAGATGTCCACTCAGCTATTGCCTCATGTTGAGGGGTGTTTTCCTACTCTAGAGGCTTCTATTGCCCCCTAAGTCCAAGGTGGGGGACCTCCCTAAGGCTGGGTTCAAGAAGCCCTCAACTTCAACTGAGGAAGTGGTTGGTGCGCAGAACTCTTTGGCTCCCTCTTTTTAAGGTCCTTTGGTTTCTCCGTCAACTAAGGTGGTGCCTCTCTAGCTGACCTCTAGTAAGGTTGAGAGCTCTTTTGGTTGAGCTTTCTAAGGCAAGGGTTAACTCATCAAGGATGTGAATTTTGTCACCAGTGCTCTTTTGTTTGTCATCCCAGAGTCATATACCTAGGAGGTCATTTCAATTCTTTTGTCCACCTCAGCTAGTGCTTCTTTTTTTTGGGGGCAGCCTCAGTAAGTTCCTATCTGGCATACCTCCAATTTAAGTCTATCTTCTCTTTATGATTTCTGATTTTGTATCTTGCTATCTCTTATAGATGGCCATCTACATGGGAGCTCTGGTGTAGAGAGTTCGAGCTTTGGATAAAGAAGCTGAGACAGCTCAGAAGATCTCAAAAGCCTTTGAACGTAAGGTCTTTAAGACGTTCTTCTCCAATAACGATCTGCGGGCTCAAGTTCAGGACCTGAAAGCTCATATGCAGAGCTTGTGCATGACAAACAAGGACCTTGAGGTTGAGGTCAAGAAAAAGGATGATGAAGTAAAGTTGAAGACAGATGGCCTCCTCCAAGCTGAAAAGATGTCTTCATAGTTCGTATCGCAGTCCAGTCTATGAAGAATGAGTGCAAGATGCTGGCAGAGGTCAACATAACATTATTGAACAAGGTGAAACCTGAGAGGGGTTAGGTTAAACAGAGAGATACCTAGAAAACAACATTTTAAGATGAATTTACTACGAACTGGGTTGTAGGATATTTTGGCTTCTAAGAGTAGGCGATGGATAAATACCCAGACCAAGACTTTGACTTTGATCCTCCTCTATGCAAGAAAAAAGAGGGTCTAGCTGCTAATAAGGAAGTTGACGTCAAGGTTTCTACTTCTGATGTTGCTCCTGAGGCCGAAGTTTCTGCTGTTGTCCCTACTGGGGATAAGGTCAAGGCTCTCGAGCCTGTTCCTACTGAGTTTGAGGTCCACGCTCCCAAGCTGACTAAAACCGAGGTCCTGAATTTTGATTTTGCTCCCCTCCTGCCAACTTATACTGGGATGGTGATGGACACTCCTTTGACTGACCTAACTATTCCTGCTAGTGATGAGGCCTCCACACCTTTACATTCTGAAGATTGTCCTGCTTCAACTAATACTTCTTCTACTCCAATTGTGCCAAGGAGAATGGTTGCCCTTGAGATACCCCAAACTGCTGAAGAATTTATAGATCCAACTATAGCTCCTTAGGGCTTTTGTTTTAAAATTTCTTGTCTCTGTAATAGTTCTTTTTGGAAGGAATGAAAAACTATCTCATTTTTGTATTATTATCTTTCTATCTTCCCTTTCCCCCTTGCTTCAAGGAGAGATTTGTTCTTCTAGGAGCATTTTTACATTGGTAATTTTCCAAGTACGAGGTCTATTCATGAGAAGTTTGATTTTCTGATAGGAGTAGAAAGATTTATAAGCTGAGAATCTCATCCTTAGTTTATAAGCTGAGAGGCTCATTATTTTTTTGTGAGTTAAGGACTTTATCTTGGGTTTACGACCTAAAGTGCTCTTCTTGAATTTATGAGCCAAAGAGCTCATCTTAGTTTTATGAGCTAAAGAGCTCATCCTTTGTCTATGAGTTGAAGAGCCCATCGTTGGTTTATGAGCTGAAGAGCTCATCTTTGTTTTATAAGCTGAAGAACCCATCATTTGTTTTTGAGTTAAAGAGCTTATTGTTGGTTTATGAGCCGAAGAGCTCATCATTTGTTTAATGAGTTGAACAACTCATCTTAAATGTATGAACTGAAGAGCTCATCGTAGCTTTATGAGCTAAAAAGCCCATTGTTTGCTAGTTGTAGAGTGATGATTGAACTGAAACTTCTTGTTTATTGCAGTGAAGTTTTACAAAAGTAGGGATCTTAGCTATTGAAAGAACTTTATCAAATGGTAAACATTCTAAGAATGAGGCAAGACTCTTCTTTCTTCAGTTCACAGCTCATAATTTCCTGGTTTGATCATTCTGGACACGATGTACGAACTTTCCCAATTGGGCCCTAGCTTTCCATGAGTGGGTTCCTTTCTAGCTGGGAGGAATTTTGTGAGGATTAGATCTCTTACTTTGAAACTCATATGTCTAACCTTTCTATTGTAGAATCGTGTTATTTTTCTCTGATAGTCAAGGATGCATTGTAAGGCTTTATCCCTTTTTTATCTAAGAGGTCGAGATTGACTAGAAGTGATTCGTCATTTTGCTTGAGGTTGGAAAACTCTGTTCTTGGGGATGAGATGCCTATCTCCACAGGGGCCACCTTTTCAGTACCATAAGCCAAGTGCTTTGGCAATGGTTCTGTAAGCCCATAACACTTCTGGTTGGTGTTCCACCCATCGACCTTTTAGTGCTTCAAGTTTTGTTTTAACAGATGTCTTGATAGTGTTAATGGTTATTTCTGCTTGCCCATTTGACTGAGGATGAGTTGGTGCCAAGCAGTAATTCTTTGTGCCAAGCAGTAATTCTTTATGCCTAGCTCATCACAACACCCTTTGAACTTGGATTGTCTAATTGTTTCCCATTATCTGAGATGAGTGCCCTGGGGATTCCAAACTTGTAGATTATGGATCTGCAAATGAAGCTTTGGATCTTCTGCTCTGTAATTTTTGCAAGAGATTCCATCTCAGCCCACTTGGTGAAATAGTCTACCCTAATTATCGCAAATTTATATTGTCTAGTGCTTTTAGGGAGGGGTCCAAGCATGTCTAATTCCCAACGCTGGAATGACCATGGACTAACCACCAAGGTAAGTAACTCTAGTGGGCAGTGTGGGATATTGACATACAACTAGCAGGTTTTGCACTTCTTGACCAGCTTTACTACATCCCTAAGCATGATGGGCCAAAAATATCCCTGTCTTAGAGCTTTACCGGTCAGAGCTCGAGCACCAATGTGGCTTTTATAAATTCCTTCATGAATTTTCCTTAGAATGTAATCAGTTTCTTCATCTCCCGTACACCTCAAGAGTGGTGCTGAGAAGCCCCATTTTTATAGGTGTCCTTGGAGGATAGTGAACTTGGATGACCTGGCTCTTAGCTTTGCTGCTTCTTTTGAATCTATTGGCAAGGTCCCATTCTAAATTTATTCCCTAATTGGATTCATCCAAGTTGGCTAAATCTAAACAAAGAACACCTCCTTGGCCTTAGAGCTCATAGACGGTTCGGCTACGTGCCCGATTGGGATGAGCCTATCCAGGCTCTCTTGGGAAGCAGTGGCTAGGTTAGCTAAGGCATCAGCTCGAGAATTTTCAGCTCTAGGAAAATGCACGACCTTAACCTATACAAAATTTTTCATCAATTCTTGTACCCTCCTTAGATATAGACTCATTCTTTGTCCTTTAGCCTTGTTTGCTTCCTTGAACTGTTTCACTACCAATTAGGAGTCATTGGGAATCATGAGCTATTATGCTTCCATGGAATGGGCCAGATTGAGCCCATCTATCACGGCTTCGTACCAGCCTCGTTATTTGAGGCATTGAAATCGAATCTGAAGGCGTACTCTATGTCTATTCCATCTAGGGAGGTCAAGATCAGTCCAGCACTACTGCGTTGGGTGTTGCCAGCACCATTTACTGAAAGCTTCCATGTCAGGAGGTCGGCTACCAATTGGGTTACCTCTAGAGATGCTTCTCGACCAGTTGTGAATTTCATGATGAAATCTGTAAGTATTTGTCCTTTGATTGCCATTCTGGGCTTGTACTTGATGTTAAACTCGCTGAGCTCTATTGCCCATTTTACTAGTCTCCCTAACAACTTTGGCTTGTGCAAGACCTGCTTCATTGGTTGGTGTATAGGGATCTATATCATGTGAGCTTGGAAATAAGGTCTGAGTGTCCTTGCAACTATCACTAAAGCTAAGACTAACTTCTCCATCTTTGGATACCTCTCATCTGCTCTCCTTAAAGCTCTACTGCAGTAGTAGACTGGTTGTTGAGCTCTGTCTTGTTCCCTATCCAGTGCTTCACTAGTCGAGAAATCTAAAATAGTAAGGTATAAGGTGATTACCTCACCCTCTCTAGGCTTGTGAGGATCGGGGGTGAGCTGAGTTAATCCTTGAGAGCTTTGAATGCCTTTTCACATTGANCCTCACCCTCTCTAGGCTTGTGAGGATCGAGGGTGAGCTGAGTTAATCCTTGAGAGCTTTGAATGCCTTTTCACATTGAGCATCCCACTGGAAAGCTTTTTTTAGGACTTGGAAGAAGGGTTGACATTTATCGCTTGACTTGGAGACAAAGTGACTTAGAGCTGCTATTCTCCATATTAGACATTGAACCTCTCCTTTGTTTAATGGTGGTTGTATATCAATCACATCTCTAACCTTTTCTGGATTTGCTTTAATACCTCAGCTATTGACTATAAAACTCAAGAATTTTCCAGCGGAGACCCCAAAGGCACATTTTGTTGGGTTGAGCTTCATTTGGTACTTTTTGATGATCTAAAATGATTCTTCAAGGTGTCTAATATAGAGCTCAGCCTTTAATGATTTCACTAGCATGTCATCGATAGACACCTCCATTGATGTCCTGCTCTGCTTTTGGAACATACGATTCACTAATTGCTGGTATGTGGCTCCAACGTTCTTTAAATCGAATGACATAACCTGGTAGTAGTATGTCCCTTACTCAGTTACAAAGGACGTCTTCTCTTGATCATTGGAGTCTCGAGAAAAAAATCCATGAAAATGAGCAATTCATGCCCTACTACAATATCCACGATCAGATCAATCTGGGGTAAATGGAAGCTATCCTTTGGTAGACAAGATTTAAGTTAGTGAAGTCAATGTAGAGGCGTCACTTGTTGTTAGTCTTTTTTACAAGAACCACATTGGCCATGCAAGTCAAATAATCTATCTCCCCGATGGTCTTGGTATGAAGAAGCTTGGAGAACTCTTTATTTATAGCTTTCTGGCGCTCTTGGGCGAAGCTTCTCCTTTTCTGTTTGATGGGTTTAAAGATTGTGTTCATGCTGAGTTTGTATGTGATGGTTGTGGGGTCAATCCCCTGCATGTCCTCTTGTCTCCATGTGAATACCACCATATTATTCTGCAAAAATTGAATAAGGAGGTCCTTAATCTCCTTGAGTAGTTTTGATCCCGCGTACACCAAATGTCTTGAGTCTTTGTTGAGTTGGATTGACTCCAGCTCTTCTAATGGTGTGGGCCTTGTTTCCAACTCTTCTCTTATGTCGAGCTTATCCAGCTGTATGGTCTCGGCCTCCCTTCTTTTCATAGACGTCATGTAGCACTCTTATGCCACTTGCTGGTCTCCTTAGACCACTCCAATGTCATTTTTCATAGTTAATTTCATGACCAGGTGGTAAGCGGAATGAATGACTCTCATGGCATTGAGGGAAGACCTCCCTAAGGGGATATTGTATGCTAAAGGAGCGTCCATGAACAGGAATCTAATGGTTGTCGTTGACTGGCAATGAGGGTCTCCCATGGTGAGGATGAGCTAGATTGAGTTCAGGGGAAGTACATTCTCCCTTGAGAATCCAAGCAAATAAGTCTTTATTGGGTCAAGTCTACCTCTGACAATATCCATTTTGTCAAAGGCAAAGGCGAAGATGATGTGAGAAGAGCTTCCACTATCGATAAGAACTCGATGATTCTATTGGAAATGATGGCTCTTACCACTAATGGATTGCTATGGAGATGTTGGTAGCCTTCCAGATCTACATCTGAAAACGTTATGTCCTTGTTAAGCCAAGGTGCCTTGGACAAATATTGTATCTCCAATAAGTCTTCGACTCGGACTTTTAGCATATAGGTCTTCCTGTCTGAGCTGCTTGCCCCACCTCCATCAAATCCTCAGGATATTACCCTGATCTCTCCCATGGGCTGCTGGTACTGTAGAAGAGCTTGCTATTGTAGTGTAGGAGGTAGATGAGCTTGATTTTGATTATCTTGGGACACGAAGTGACATAACTGCCCCTCTGAATTAAGAACTTGATCTCTATCTTCAGTTGGATTCAATCGTCAGTGAGGTGGCCATGGTCCCGGTGATACAGTATTTTGTCACGTCTCATTTTGCAGGGTCAACATTCATCCGAGATGGCCACCTCAGGAAATTTTCATTCTACATAGTGGCATTGAGAAGAGTGAATTTCCTTGGGGCGTACCTTAGCTGTAACTCCTGAGGTGGAGGACCCAATCAATCTCTAATGTCTCCTTTTCTTTTTGGGAAGCGATCTTTGTCTTTTCATGGAGACCTTTATCGACTCCTCTCATTCTTCAAACTTCGATCCTTTCTTTTCTCTTTCTCCTTGTGGGTACTCGAGCTTCCAGACTTTGAGAAAAGAGCTTCCTCGCCATTTATGTTTTTCTTTTCCTTGGCAAGGACCTCAGCCATGCTGGCTTGTGGGTTCTTGGAGATAGAGAACATTAAGTCCTTGGATTGAATTGTTAGCTCGGTGATGAATGCGATGAGGGCAAACTTCTCATTAGGGATGTCCACTTTCAGAAATTCTGAGTTGAACCTATGAACGTAGCTTTGTAGTGTCTCGTTTGGCCCTTGTTTCATGTTCAGTAAGTGGTAACTCAGCTTCTGGTAAGTTCAAGCTCTAATGAAATGTGACACAAATGAAACAGAAGTAGGTCAGGCTATTGAACCATGCCAAGGCTGAGCCCTTCAGTGCGATAGCAAAAGCTTAGCATCCCATTGGACTTGGTAACCATGCAACTCCATTAGGTTTTTATAGGTGTTGAGATGGTCTATGGGATCCCTTATCCCATTAAAACCCTCTATCTACGACATTATGAACTTTGGTGGAAGAGGGGAAAGTAGCACTTCTGTGATAAAGGGAGGTTCTATCTACTGGACTAGGGCGTCCATAGACACAAGGGTTTGCCCCTCACAGCCTCCTTCACGCGGCTGAACTCCTATTGAATCTCCTTAAAGCGCTACTCCCAGAACTACTCCTTTATTTCCTATTAGAATAGGGGGGCTTATTCCTATGAATTACCCTGTTCTAGCTTTGTACTTCCTCTTCATCCTCATTCCTTTGAATTCGATAGTGGGCATTGCCAACTGTCTTGTTGGGCTCAACCCCCTCTGTAATGTCCCTTAAAGGATTGATATGTTGATGTTCCCCTTATAAGGGATCATTCTGGGCTAGTTATGCCCTTTGGGAACGTTGGATGAGGTTCAATAACTCCCTATTTTGCAGGAGGAGACATTGATTGGCTAGGGGAAGGGCCTCAAGCTCGTTATTCGAAGGAGGATCCACCATAGGTGGGTCAACTTTTAGATCATACAAGAAATCACAAGGATTTTCTTGTTGTCTTCTAGTGGCAACCTCTTGTTGGTTCTGCAATCAAAGGGGTTTATCTAACTTCTGCGTAGATTGCACGTAGAAACAATCAATTACTGAATGATCAGTAGAATTTTTTAAAGGAACAATCGTTCCCACAGACGGCGCCAACTAATGGTGTGTATAACATGATAGAACAGAGTTTAGGGATTAAGGATCACTAAATGAATTAGTTTGAGCTACTAGGCTCTTGAGAGTTGAATAGAGGAAGAAGGATTAATATATAGAGAGTTTATAGTGGTTCAATAGCTCGAGAGCTTGACTAATCCACTCTTAGGTGAGTCTCTTACTCCTGAAAAATATATTGATAAAGGGGGGGATTACACAAGGTATTTGCTTAGGCTAGAATTGTTTCTCTATATCGCTATTGAGTGCTATGCCTCTTATTTATATTTGATCCTGGGCTTTGCCTGATCTTCGACGTGATCCTTGCCTCTTTTTTGTAACAGTTGCCACTATCATGCAACAATTGTGGAGGGTGTTAGGGTAGTTGCAACTCTTTTGGCTAGATATACGTCTGTTACTGTTGTTACTATTTGGGTGGCACTTGGAGGTGTAGTTGTAGGAATGGGAGGTCTGACTTCAAGTTTCTTGGCCATCCAAGATGGGCTGAGTGCTTGAGCTAGGAAGGTCCGAGGTAAATACCCTAGTTCAACCTTAGGCATTTTTTGAATATCATCAACACTGATGATTATCAGATACTGAAAGATAAAATAGAGGATTTGATCTAGAAAGGCCATCTGCAGAGTTACATAGAACATCATCGTCAAGAAAGGAATGAAGCCCAGCCTCCCCAAACAAGGTTTAGCACCAACAGCCTATCTAAGAGGTTTTAGTGATCTCCGGAGGCTTTGCGGGAAGCCGATTGACTAGCTCCGCTAGGAAAGCACATGTGCGAAGAATAAAATCAGACGGGTTGGAAGTGAGTTTGGTAAACACAGGGAATAAGCCCCGGGTAGAACTCCTAATCATTTTTTTTTTGAAGAAGAAAATCTAAGAGGAGTCCAACATCCACTTGATAATCCATTGGTGGTCACTCTAACGATCTCCAACTACGCGGTAAAAGGAATTTTGATCGATAGCGGGAGCTTGGATGATGTCATATTTGCCCCAGCCTTCGACCGACAAAACATTGGTAGAGAAAGGTTGATTCTTGTAATCGTGCCACTCATTAACTTCTCAGGAGAAGGGCTCATCCAATTGGGTCTATCGTTATACTAATTATGGTTGGATTAGCACCATGATAGACTACAACCATGATGAACTTCCTAGTTCTAGAATGTCCATCGACATACAACGTCATTTTATGCCGCCCAAGCCTTAATGCAATGAGGGAGGTACCATCAACCTATCACCTCCTCATGCAGTTCCCAACCAAAGAATGAGTTGGAGAGGTACGAAGAGATCAAGTAGTGGCTCATGAATGTTATGTGTCCTCCACGAAAGAAAAGCAACAGAAAACTCTTCAAATAGATTGCCTGGATCATAGGGGATAGTTGGAATGCCTGCAACTAGTAGAAGATTTAGAATCCATACAGCTTGAGGATCCTCCTGAGTAGATTACTTTCATTGGAAGGATGTTAACGGAGAACTCGAGGGCCTCATTAATAGAGTTCCTTAAATCCAATAAAGATATCTCTGCCTCGAAGCATTCTGACACTGGGATTGATCCGGCAGTAACCATCCATAAGCTAAATGTTAGCCCCAGCTTCAATCCAATTCTACAAAAGCAGCAAAGTTTCACCCCAGAATGAAACCACACAATAAAGAAAGAAGTAACAAAGCTCATGGGGACTAAACCATCAGAGAAATACAGTATCCATTGTGGTTAGCCAACGTGGTATTAGTGAAAAAGACCAACGAAAAGTGGCAGATATGTGTAGACTTCACCGGTCTAAATAAAGTATGCCTAAAAGACTACTTCCCACTACTAAGGATTGACATCTTTGTTGATGTCACCGCTGGTTACAAGTTGTTATCTTTGATTGACATATTTTCAGGATATAATTAGATCATGATGTACAAGCCAGACCAAGAGAAAACCTCTTTTCTAGTAGAGGAATGAACCTATTGCTATAAGGTCATGTTTTTTGGATTAACGAACACAGGAGCCACCTAATAGCAGCTAGTTAACTACAATGGATTTGTACGTTGATGACATGCTCGTCAAAAGCTTACGAGCTACAAAGCATATTGAGCAGTTAGGAAGAACCTTTTACATCCTCAAAAGGTACAATATAAAGGTGAACCCAGTTAAGTGTACTTTTGGGATACCTTCTAGGAAATTCTTAAGGTTCATGGTGACCCAAAGAGGGATAGAGACCAACCAAGAGAAGATAAAGGCACTCATGGAGATGAGATCCCCACAAAATATTACAGAAGTACAGGTACTTACTAGGACAGCTATAGCTCTATACAAGTTCATCTCCAAAGCTAGTGACAAGTGTCTAGCGTTCTTCAAAGACCTTAGGAAAGCCTTTGAGTGGACTCCAAAATGCAAAAACACCTTCCAAACAATTAAGGAATACATCAGTAAACCACTAGTCTTGGTGAGAACTGTGGACGACAAACCCTTATACCTATACCTTGTTGGAACACAAGCAACCAACGTAGTTCTGGTAGGCTAGCATGAAAAAAATCCAGCAACCTATATATTATGTGAGTAGAACACTAAGAGACGCTGAGACCATATTTTTAGGCACATCCAATCATTCTACTTATAGATATACCCTTGGGCCAGGTCCAATAGAAGCCAAAAAATGTCTGTACGCCTAGAAAAATGGTCCATTGAGCTAGGATAGTTTGACATTCAGTACGTCCCTTGAACAATTGTAAAAGGACAAGTGATTTATGACCTTTTAGTAGAATTTACCCAGGAATCACCAAAACTTGACGAATTAACTGTACAGGTGGGACAATTACAGATGTACATGGATGGTTCATCTAATTCGACAGGAGGAGGAGCCGAATTAATTCTTATCTCGCCAACTGAGGAAAAAATTGAGTATGCATTGCACTTCGAGTTCAAGGCATCAAATAATGAGGCAGAGTACGAGGCCCTCATTATAGCGCTCCAACTTGCCAAGGTGATAAGGTAAAGATCTTGAAGGGGCATACTGAATCACAACTTGTGGTCAGATAGCTTGAAGGCGATTATGAAGTTAAAGACCCAAGAATGAGCTCCTACTTGAAGACGATGACAGAGAAGATTATGTGTTTCGAGCACTTTGAGATCACCAAGATTCCAAGATCACAGCACTCTCACATAGATTCTTTACCTCGTCTAGCCCTTGTGTTTTCTGATAGTCTTACTAAAACTATATTAGTAGAATTATTGCCAGAGCCGACCATTGCTTACATCAACCTCAACTTAATTTAGTAAGAGCCAAACTGGATGGACGAGATAATGGCATTCCTTTTGCATGAAATACTACCTCAAGAGGCCCAGCAAGCTCAAAATTTGCGAATGAGAGCTTCAAGATATGTGATCCTAAATGAAGTACTCTATAAGAGGGGCTACTCTCTTCCGTATCTTAGATGTTTACTGCCACCCAAGTCCTCCCATATCATGGAGGAAATTCATGAAGGAATATGTGGTAACCACTCTAAAGGACTACTAGTTGGTTCAAAAGATCCTTACACATGGATACTTTTGGCCCACCATGAGGAAAGATACATTGGATTATGTATGAAGATGAGAAAAATGCTAGAAATTTGCAGCAGTTCCAAGACTCCTTGCATTAAAACTCACTCCAATTGCAAGCCCGTGACCATTCGCTCAATATGGTATTGACATCGTGGGACCACTCTCAATGGGAAAAGGGCAAAAAAAAATTGAGGTAGTTGCGGTTGATTGTTTCACTAAATGGGAGGAAGCAGAACCATTAGCAACTATAATCGAGCAAAACTCTAGAATTTCGTTTGGAGATCAATTGTTTGTAGGTTTGAGACACTTGCGATTATAATCAATGGCAATTGCAAGCAGTTTGACAACAACAAATTTAGAGCATTTTTCTTCGAGTTGGGAGTCCACAACCACTACTCTTCTCTTGATCATCCGCAAGCAAATGGGTAGGCAGATGTAACTAATCAAACATTACTTTGAAATATAAAGACCAGGCTCGCCCAGTCAAAGCAACTTTGGGTTGAACAACTTCCAAGCATCCTATGGGCATACAGGACCATCGTAAGAGTGCCAACAGGGGAAATACCTTTCTCATTAGCCTTCGGCATGGATGCAGTTATTCCAATAGAAATAGGAATTATAACTCATCAAACATAAAAGTTGGACCTTAGTAAGAATGATTGATTGCTCACAAATAACCTTGATTGGCTGGAGAAGAAGAGAGATGAATCCTAAATAAGGGTAGTAGCATACCAAAGTCAAGTTTCTAGGTACAATAATGCCTAGGTAAAACCACGTCAGTTCCAACTCAATGATCTGGTACTTAGAAAAGTTTCCTAAGCCACGAAGAATCCAAGAGAAGGAAAGGTGGGAGCATCCTAGGAAGGAACCTACAACGTCATAAAGATAGTAGGACCAGAAACTTATCATCTAGAAACTATAAAAGGAGCAAAGCCACCACATCCTTGGAATGTAGAACACCTAAAAAAATTCTATCAATAGAAACCCTCTTGTAATAGTCCCAAGGGATGAAGCAATATTACTATTTGCAATAAAGAATAAAGTTTTTCTTTCTTTACAATGAGAAAATGAAAGAATGGGACTTGCAAGCCCTCAACTAGCTCGGATTGAGTCTATTTGACTCAATAGAAGCTCGATTGGGACTTACAAGCCCTCAACTAGCTTGGATTGAGTTTACTTGACTCAACAAAGGCTTGATTGGGACTTACAAGCCCTAGCTCGATTAAGAATTACAAGATCTTAACTAGCTCAGATTGAGTCTACTTGACTCAACAAAGGCTCGATTAGGACTTATAAGCCCTTAACTAGCTCGAATTGAGTCTACCTGACTCAACATAAGCTCGAATATGACTTACAAGCCATTAACTATCTCAGATTGAATCTAATTGACTCAACAGAAGATTGATTGGGGCTTACATGCCCTCGACTAGCCCATATTGAGTCTAATTGACCCAGTAGAAGGAAATTTAGGTCTTTCAAGCCCTTCACTTACTGTGGATTGAAGCAATGTTCCAACAATGTGGCAATAGCCAAAAAACAATGTCCTTTACAAGATTAAGATTCTTCTAAAAGACAGTGGGTAGGGGAAAGTACAATACACACATAGTACTCAAAGTTTTTGTTTCATAAGAAAGAGCTTTAAAAATTCATAATTTTTTGACAAAAAAGATTAGCAAGGAAGTTTTGTGGCATTTCCTTGCTGATCAGTTAGGCCCCCCTCAAGCTCTTCTTTGCAAAAGGAGACCCTTGCTCCCGGCTTCATTTCCCCAAGGTAGTAACCATAACTACTGGCTCCGCAGTAGGTTCTGCATCATTATCCATTGAAGATACCACTGGTTCCTCTTCATCATAGAGGTTCACCTCTACAATGACTAAAGAAGAGCCAAGGCCAAAAAAGGCAAGCCTCTCAGAGGTGATTAAAATCCTGAGAGATCAAGGTCCTTCCTCAACAGCCTGGGCAATCCATGCCCGTCCATTTGGACTCAAGGGATGCTTCTCCTCTATAAAATACAAATAGGCAAGAGTTATAAAAGGACAACAAGGCAAAAGTATATGGCAGAAAACATAAAAAAGGATTACCTGCATTATCATGAGGATACCAGATCAGGGGAACCCTCAAACCAGCTCCTGCAGTCCCCTCGAACTCCTAGTCATCCCCTAAGATGAGGAAGAATCCCCTTTCCTAGTTAGGACGAGGAAAAAGAAGCTTAGAGATGAGTTTTGGCATATACTCACTTCAAAGGAACTGATAGAAACCATGATCATAAGGAGCCAGATGGAAGAGGGTAGTAAACATCTCCATTGTGAGAGAATGGCACAACCAGACAGGTGTCAAATGGCCATTACTCCATCAATAATGCGCCACCCCTCAATGGAGATATGAGTGGGGCACAAGTTAAAGAAGTAAAGAATAACCCTCACAAAGGGAGAGAAGGGGAATCGAAGGCCTTCTTCAAAGGTGAGCTCAAGGAAGCAGGCCCAAATAGGGGACACTATCTTGCATGGTGAGTCGAGTGTGGGAATCCGAAGTTGAATCCAGTAGGGAACCCATAGAGCTACCAAAGAGTTAGCAAGTTTTCTATTGTCATGATGCTAAGGACTAGCAAATCAGCCCAGACAGGTTCCATGAATAGAGCAGCATGCCTCCTGAAGGTTCTAACTTGACGTTGAACGTCTATTAAGAAAGAATAAGAGGAAACATTTGAAAGAAAAATGATAAGGAGTATATGGTTCTGAAATCTTAAATAGGGATGTGTTTCTATTCCTTAAATAGATTTAAATGCAGGAAACTTGCACTTGGGAGATGACATGACTTATATTCAAGGCGTTGTGAATTTGAAACGACAACATTCATTCCTCTTGGCGTCAGAGCAATTAAGAAATAACATAACTACCTACTCCACTTACTCCCAAATATTAGTGGAAAACTCAAGTTCATCCTTCAAATTGGGCTCACTGGGAATCTGGCCCAGTCAAAAAAAAAATTTCTTGGACCACATTGGTAGTTAGCTAACTCAATTAGTCCAAGGAAAAAAAAATAAAAGATCAAGGTCAAAAGTCTTCTACTAATATTTTGGGGATTACTAAGGGAAGCAAAGAGAAAAAGTATCAAGCAGAAGCCCCTAGGGTCTAAGCAGGAACGGTGAAAGCAACTTCTAATGGACCCAATGTCACTCCAGCAGCTTCCTTAGTTACATTAGAAGGGTCGCTTGCTTGAACCAAGGCTAGCTCTTCTTCTCCCGTTGGGAATAGTTTATCCACCTCTTTGCTATTACCCATCTCTTAGATGTCCACAACCACTAGGGTAACATCCTCTCTGAAAATCTTCAAACCCATCAATATAGTACTCCAACATCTCCTCTTTGAATTCTATAAAACATTGGTATGTAGACAAGGCTAGAGCTCTAGTAGCTTTTAGCTCAGCCTCTTTTTTCCCAGCAGAGGTTGAGAACTTCTTGGCCCTCCAACAAAAGATCTTCTCATCTTTTAAGTCCTTGTTCCTCACAGGGAGCTCAGATAGCTCTACCATTGCCCTATTCAGTTAGGATTGTAGATAACTATTGAGCTTGGAAACCTTATCCCTATCCTTCTCAATAGAGGAAAGACAACTGGAATCCTTCTCAACAACCTCTTTGAAGAGAGAAGCATCCCTACAAGTAGAGGCCAGCTCCACCTCCTTCACCTCAAGCTGGGAATGAAGGGATTGAATTTCTCTTCAAAAAACTTCCTCTCACTCTGCGCAGAATAAGAAAGGCTTGTGGTCAAAATGGCAAGTTGGAAAAGGAAAGAGGAGATTAGATGTCGAAGAGTCAGAAGGAGCAAATTTAGATAAATTAAAGGTTTACCTGTCTAATAGTGAGGGCCAGATTCATGGTGACCCAGGATAACCCTAAATCAATAGTGTCCTACAGTTCATCTTTATGGATGAATTAATGAATCCAGGCCATGGCCTTCTCCACATTGTCCACATGCCTTGAGGAACAGTTGCTTGATGAGGAGAAAGGGGCAACGTGGTGCGCTTCTTCTCCTCAGTGGTCCTAGGAGCTATACCCTTCCCCTTATCCATTGGAGGAATAGTGGCAACCTCTGCAAGAAAGGATGACCTAGTTGACTTAGCAGTTACTTGGGAAGAGCCATCCCCGGAGGTGACCTCAATGTTTGGAAAAGATGCTGGAGAAACATCAGAGGTCTAAAGCATCCCTTTCCCTTGTGGTGAAGACATCCTCAACCATTTGCGAGAGAGAGGGTTGGTTCCTGGCTTTCACTAGCTTTAGAAGCATTTGCAAGAAAGTTCAAAATGAACAAGGACATGCCATAGGAAAAGGTGTCAAAATTAGAAATGATCATGGTATGTGCGTATCGTGAAGAACTTGGTATTAAGCATGAATTTTCTACACCCAAGACACCACAACAAAACGACACGATCGAAAGAAAGGATAAATTCAAAGTAAAGGTTTGCTTGAGAGATTTTAGGCTTTGACTATTTACACTGAATTCTACATTTTCAATAATGTCTATCTTAGGCTCGGGAAATGTCAAACCCCCCATGAGATTTGGGAAGGCAAGAAACCTAATATGAAGTATTTTTGAGTTTGTAGGAGTAAGTGTTACATCTTAAGAGAGAGAGAATTTAGGCAAGTTTGACTCCCAAAGAGATGAGGAATCTTCCTTGTATAGTCCAATAATTGTTGGCATATAGAGTGTTTAATTTGAAAGCATCCACTGTCAAGGAATCCATAAATGTAGTCATTAATGATTCATAAGAAAACCTTGTACATGAGAAAAAAGCAGATGAGGGTGCTGGTGCTTCATTAGATGATAAGATTGAACTATAACCATCTTCCACCCTCTTAGGAATGATAATCTTCTTACCAAACCAACACCTTTGTAGGTTTGGGCTGGACACACACCTATGATATCTTAAGAGACCTAGACAAATGGATTAGGACTAGGAGCAAACTTGAGGATAAATTAGGTCATAATTGATATATCTCTTCCATTGAACCCAAGAATGTGAATAAAGCTCTTGAGGATGGTAATTGGTTTGTTGCAATGGAGCTGATCAATTCACACAGAGTGATGTTTGGAACTTGGTACCTAGGCCTAAAGAAACCAATGTCATTGTAACAAAATGGATTTTCAAGAATAAATTAGATGAAAATGGTGTGGTTGTAATTATCAAGACTAGGTTAGTTGAACAAGGATATACCCAAGTTGAAGGAATTAACTTTTATTTGACCTTTGCACGGTAGTTAGGTATGAATCTGTGAGATTACTCTTTTTCATAGCTTATCACATAAAATTCAAGTTATATCAAATGAATGTGAAAGTGAATTTTTGAATGGATTCCTTCAATAACAACTCTATGTGGAACAATCAAAAGGGTTTGAAGACTCATATCAAACTAAGCATGCATTAAACTTAAGAAGACACTATGGCATGAAGCAAGCTTCAAGAGATTGGTAAGAAAGGTTATCTACTTTCCTTTTTGCAAAAAGGGTTCTCAAGGGGTAGTGTAGACAATACCTTTTTTGTGAAGACTGTTGAAGGTGAACTTGTAATTGCCTAGGTTTGCATTGATCATATTGTGCTTGGTTCCACTTCCGATTCTCTTGCTTTTAATTTTAGTGAATTGATGAAATTTGAATTTGAAATGAGCATGATGGGAGAATTGACTTTCTTTCTAAGCCTGCAAGTTAAAAAATTGGAGAATGGGTTGTTTATATCGCAGTCAAAATATGCAAAAGACCTAGTTAAGAAGTTTGGGTTAGAGTCAGCCCAGCACTTATGTAATATTTTGAGTACAAGGTCCAAATTGAGTAAAGACACTCTAGGCAAGGATGTTGATCACACATTATATCATAGCATGATAGATAGTCTTCTCTATTTGACTACTAGTTAACCTAACATTGCCTTTAGTATAGGTGTATGTATTTAGTATCAGCCTTATTCCAAAGAGTCACACTTACTCGTTGTTAAGAGAATTATTAGATATGTGAGTGGCACTTTAGATACAATATTTGGTATACCTTTGAGATTAGTACTAAAATTGTTGGTTATTTTTATGCTGATTGGGCCAAAAATATGGGTGATTATAAGAGCACTTTTGGTAGGTGTTTTTACATTAGTAACAACTTAGTACCATGGCAAAGTAAGAAACAAAATTTTAGTTCACTTTCCAGTGCCTAGGGTGAGTATATTGCAACAGGAAATTTTTTCAAATAATTGCTTTCATTAAAGCAAATGTTTTTTGCTTAGGGGATTTCTCATGGCAATTTGACTATTTATTATGATAATTCTAGTGAAAAAAATATCTCAAAGAATCTCATTCACCACTCAATGACTAAGCATATTGATATATGTCATCACTTCATCCAAGAGCTTGTAGAGAGAAAAGTGGTATCTTTAGAATATATTCAAACTCAAGATCAATTGGCTGATCTTCTCACAAAATGCACCTAGATTTGAGAGTCTTAGGAAGTCCATTAGTGTTTGTGCACTTGTGTATGAGGAACTTAGCCCTTGGAGAATAACATGACACATCATGCATTAGGTACTAATTCATTGGTAGGATAGGTTTTATTTTTGTTTGTTTTGATTACTTTTGTTACGTAAAAAAAATATAGCAAATGAAACCCAAAAAATAGTTTTGATGTCTAGTTGGACATCCTTTTTGGATTTATGGGTAATTGTTTTATTTTTTCTTTGTTGTTGCATAGTTATATATTTTATTTTTTTAGGTATTTTTGAAAAATCCAAAAATGTTTGAACAGGAAAATTTCAAAAAGATTTATTTTTGTTGTTAAAAATTCAAAAACTTTGGCTTGATTTGTAATGTATCCATCTTTAAATCAAAGTTAAGTGCATTGTCATGAGTCATATTAGGGGATAGAGAACTTAGTGGTTACAAGTTTCAGTGCATTAGCTGTGAATCAATTTTCTTTCACCCTAGCGTGCTTGGATAATGTATTCTTTGTGAAAATTCAAAAAACCAAGTGCACACCCAACCATTCACCTTTATACTTAAGAGTCTTGCTAGCTTGAATGATTACTGAAATTACATGACTCTTTAAGTGTTGGTGATAGTTGAATGCATAACTAAAGGTTAGTAAAGGCCTCAAATCCTTTTAAAAGATGCCAAAAAGCTAAACGTCATAAAAGAGCCCAACATGGCCAGATATAAAAGTGAGGCATAACAAATGAATGGCTAGTGTTAATTGTAATTGAATTATTGAAAGTACTATACGTTTAATGTCATTTTTCACATGTAAAATCTCAAAAAGCTAAGCTACACATGTTTAGACAGTTTTCCTAACAATTTTGGAGTTTGGTTTCACAAACGTTACATATGAATTGACCAAAGATGCAAAATTTCAACACGAATGATATTGAACTAAGTAAGAGGACATTGCTCTAGGATGCAAAAAAATAATGAGCTCTACATTCATGAATATGCCTTATAGTAATTTATGAGGGTGATGAAATAATGATGGATCTACTATGATATAAACTTGTGTGATTTTCATAATTAATGACTTTGTGCATTTATTGTTAAATTTGACAATTGCATTACATTTACATCCTAATTTCATTTGTGCATTTAGTTGCATTTAATATATTCATACATACATGCATGATTTGAAGACTCAAGGAATAGTCTTGAGGTAGAGAGGTGGTGTTGTAAAATTTCTCATGTAGTAGTTTGATCTTCTTTTATTTGGACAAAAAACCTATAGAGACTACTCGAGCAGTCTCCCTGATGGTCAAGAAATCACGCGCAGACTCTAGTGACTTGTTTCTCCTTCATATTCATGAGCCTATTATTGTTTAACTTGTGCTCTCTTATCTATTTTAAAATTTTTGACAAAGACCTCCAAGTCACTTCACTCAGTTAATACACGAGGGTTGATGGCTTGAAAGATGCCATAGATGATATAGCCACAAGAGCTGCTTAATTTAGGAGACTTAGTATAGGAACATATGGAAGCTTTATGAGTGATATCATTTTTTCATGGTCTTGTACTAAAGTACTCTAGTTTTTATTGTGTTATGTTTTCATTAGTTTTTTTTT
>CAUOFW020001892.1:802175-869805 GCA_963454935.2 Ilex paraguariensis
GGGGGGGGGGGGGGAAATCAGATTTTTCCCCTTTAAATACCCTTTAAATGTTTGACCCTCATTACGTTACACGTCCTAATTTATCTGATCCAATTTTATTTTTTGAATCATTTAAATCTCGCTGCACATTAAGTTTAGTATATTTTTATTGAATTAAATTTAAATTATTTTTGAGTCCCGCGAATAAAATCTGGTCGCATTTATTTTAGTGGTGTGACACTCGATCGTATTGTAAAAAGCGAAAAATCTAACTATATCAAAATTCAACGAAAATTGACTAGGTAGTTAGATTTCATGATACGAATTCAATGGTGAGGTCCATTTCGTAATCCGACTTCTAAAAAAAAATTGATTTTCAAACTGTACCATACCAACTGATTATCGTTTTGTCCTTCTTAATTAAGTTTTAATTTTTCACGGATTTTACATCATCCTTTACTTGATTAGCAACTTAGTTTTTCACTCTATTGATCATATGCACAATTTGTAGTTATATAAATTCATTGACTATAAACTTCACAAAAAGGAGACAAATAAACCATTATATCACTTTGATCCTAAAATTCTTAGTTTGGTGATACTATACCTGAAGTTTCGAATTGCCATTAACATATTGAATAATTTTAATTATGTTGAACCTTTCGAATGTAGATTAATGTGATTGCTATCCTTTAAAGTGGTAGAATTGGTTGCGAGTTTGTTCCACGATTTGGGTTTGACATGTACCAAATATGAGACAAAATCTGAAATTCTATACATATGATATTTGTAGTCGATATTTGAGGATATGGAACTAAAAAATAGGTGAAACTCTTCTTGCACCATAAGTCCCAAACCTAATGAAATTTCTCTTGAACAAAAGATTAAAACTTTTTAAAATTTATACTGTGAATTAAAAATATTTTTAGATCAAATTCACATAGTCACATACCCAAACACAATGGAAGCATTTCCATTGCAAAGTCCAACACATGCGAGTATTAATTTTCGGGGAACATTAAAGTGACCCCTAATGTTATCGTAGTTTTTAAGGCTACAGTGAGGGCTAAGATTTCTTCCATTATTTCACGTTCTCATATTGTTTATTTGGTAGAGTTTCTGCATCAGATTCCACCTGGCCTCAACTAATGTGATTCTCATAAGATTCTCCACTAAGATTTGAGACGTTAGATTTTGCTTATAGATGCCTATTAAAACATACTAAAGCAAGTAGACTTTGGATCAGTTTGAGAATTTGGTGTTTGTTAGTAGCATAGATTCTCCAAGGATAATGATACTACTGTGAAATTTTATATCTTCCAGTTTATTTTATCTGAACTTTTTTTTCTTTATTTTTTATTTTCTAACTATTTAGTTGAAACTTACCAATAACTTTCATTTTCATATTTTTTATGTAAAAAATGATGACTTGCTTTATGATGTCAAAAGTATTATGCTATGAATTTGGAAGATTTGTGAAAATTTAAAGGATTTAACTTATTTGGTGGGGATGTAATGGGACCTCAGCTTCAAATCCAAACAGGGAATATAAACACTTAGAAATAGTTATTTGGATGGATTTGAGATTTGCACCTTCTTATGTGGGCAAGAAATGCCACTCGAAATAACAACTTCTTGAAAAGTTTACTACATCTTATGGGCACTTCTAGAAAGTATCAAAAATTTATCTGTTGGTATCTTATTAGTATCGATTCAAATCTCTCGTGGGTATTATGACGCCTCTAAAACTGGGGGTCCTTTGTCAACCTGTTGATTACCCATCAACTTGTAGAAATACTGATGAATACTGCATAACTCGACACCACAGTACAACATCCCCTTTACCGGGATCATAAATAACACAGAGTTTGGGCAGAATCGCCCTTATACTGAATACTCGCAAACACATAACTTGTATATATTTCCATCACTTCACCATTCCAAGGTCTAATATACATCAATATGTCATTAATATTACTCCATTTACATTATTTGAACAGAAGGACTCAAGGCCCGAAGGCTTCACAAGATCATTTCAAATTTCTGAAAATTTAAGAAAACCTATCGGTAGAAACTCAATGTTTTTCCGATAGAAGAGCTCACTAGAATTCTTCTACTGGTAGATAATCAACATTGTATCGGTAGAAGAGCTCACTAGAATTCTTCTACTGGTAGATAATCAATATTCTATTGGTAGAAGAGCTCTCTGAAAATTTTCTACCAGTAGGTAATCAACGTTCTACCGGTATATTAGCCCAATTTGCCCCCCATTCCATCATTTTTCAATTCCAACTCATCCGATGTCATACAACATTCACTCAAACTCATATAACATCAAATTTTACTCAAAATATAGTTCATATGAGTTCAATTTACAGTCCTTTATACAACATTACATATACAAAATCAATTACACGATTGTTTTACAAAAATGTAATCTAAAGCCACAACTTGGCTTTCTTCATGAACGAGAGCCCAAGTGAGAGCCTTCCACCGGTGCTTATCCCACACCTGAAATGTTGTCCCCATAAAAGGTGAGTCACACTCAATAGGGTATCTCGTAAAGAAGCTACTCCCCAACCTAGATGCATATGAAATTCTCACATGCAATTCAACAACCAAACAAGTATTCATCCAAGAATATACAACATCAAGAATGAATGTCATAATGCGATGTCATGTTATGAGGTGAGACTCACTCATGCAATGTAACCCGAGCCTTCATCGACTCCCCTAACACATGCAATGTCATGCATATGAATTCGGGCATTTCAAGCCTTTGTCATTGATATTGCACATCCAATGAATAGTTTTATAAAATGAATCATGTGTCTTTCTTGGATAGATGATTTCTTGGAATTGCACCAACGGTCAACCACAGCGACACGAATTTTGGTATCACAACTCCGATATCATGTACATTAGTACATTTTTTTGGACTTTCACCGTCGAAAGTGTATAAACCAATAATCGGGTCTTGCACCCAAGGGAGAGTCTAGCCCTTCTTGCTATACCCAATACAAGTTTTTCATGCAACCAGTGCAACTCAGTCGGACCTAGGTCCAACCTTCCCAAGTCTACGCATCAACCACCAAGAATGGTGTTTGATCCAAAAATATACACACAGATCCACACTCATGTCAAATACGCACGAATGTGATGCATATGCAAATGTAAATGTACAATTACAATTTCAATACCAAGTTCAATATGTCATAAGCACATTATGAACAACTTCAATTATCCATCAACATTTTCCACGGTCAATTTCAGCATAAGCATATAACCACCATCAACAACCTCACCAAAGCATGTTATAACATTGTAATTGCAAATAACACACTCAGTCAACATAGGCATTTTATCAAATACTTTCAAGGCATAATTATAAACACATAGCATGCCTCTTTCACCACATATCTCAAGAAATTACAAACAAGTAATTTCAACAAACCAAATTAATGTTAGAATTTATTTAACCATTATTATACTCATTTTTCACATTTCAAATACAATTGGTATGTGTCATACATGAGATTACATCTCTAACACCCTACCAATTTCATATTTCAACCCTAGGTTAGAAATAAAACTAGTTAGGGAAAGAACCCTACCTCTTGAAGCATAATATACGTAGTAAGAAGCTCCCAAGAACCCAAATCAAGTTTCAAGCCTTGATTTCCAAAAATCTTGTCATTGAGACTTTGTCAAAAGCCCCATTTTTTGGTACGTAGACGTAGCCCTCGTCGAGTAGATGAACTTTAGCACTTGGTCCAAAGCGTTTAGACGAACGGTTGGCCGCAGATCGTAGAGAAAAGCTTGAAGAACTCTTGATTTTCTCCCTCTTCTCTTCCCTTCTCTTTTCCAGAAAACCCAACAGGCACAATAGGGGGAAATTTGATTTTTACCCCTTTTTATACCCCTTAGATACTTGGCCCTTGTTGCGCCACATGTCCGCCTTTCTCGGGTCCGATTTCGTCCCGAATCAACTAAATCTCATCCCGTTTCAAGTTCAATATAATGTTATTTGAACTAAATTTAAATTATTTTTCACGTTCCACAATTAATTCCTGATCATGTTTATTTTGGTCACTCAACACCCGTTTGTCTCGTAAAATACAAAAAATTCGACTGTCTCAGAATTCAACAAAAAATGACTGGGTAACTAGATTTCGCGAGACAAATCCAACGGTGAGGTTGTTTCGTCATCCAAGTTCTAGAAAAATTTGAGTTTTCAAATCGTACCATAGCAACTAATTACCTTTTTGCCTTTTTCATAAAAATTTAAATTTTTCTCGAGTTTTATAGGTATGATTGCAGATTTTGCTCTATTTTTCGATACCATCGCAGTTGTGTTATAAGAAAAGAAAGCCTGCCTATCATGTTTGTTTACCAATATCATTAATACGTGATTTACTTGTGAATGGTTAGTTCAATAGATGTACTTCTTTCGTGAATTAAGCATATGTTTTTGAATTTGTTGTCAAAATGCTCCCTATTTGTTGCAGGTGCAGAAATTAGGGGCGTTCAGCTTGAATCTATAATTGAAATTGTCACCAAGAAGCATTGTTTTTCCATGTGTACTTTGCTTCACTTCCCAGAGTGGTCATGTAATTGAAAAAAGTGGCAACATTTATTACTTATATGTTACGAAACTGGTACAAAGAGAAAAGATCATTTGTACAGTGACCGTAATGATTTATTCACTAAAAAAGTGGATGCCTAAATTTATACATGTATTCACATTTTGCCCTATTATGAATCTTTGTGACTCTGTCTAGCTAATATATGACTGGTTTTTTTTTTTGGGTGGGTTGATTACTATGTCATACCTTATATTACCACAAGTAGTTTGAAATATATTCATATCTCTCCACTTGCTTTGGCTTTCGTTTTGCAAGTTATGAGTTACATTGTTGAATTCGCTAATAAATCATGTGGTGGTGTACATGGACAACCATTACTCATGAGCCGTTTTGGGTTGAGCTTAAGAAAGCTACCGAGAATGTGGCTCAACATTACAAAGAATAGCCTATAATTTTTGCCCATAACGACAACACCTTTGATGGAAGTGACATTAAGACACTTTTATCTAACAAGTTTGAATTAGACAAGACAAGTAATGTGACGTTTAATTGTTCTATTGATAGTTACCTTGAGGGTGTCACTCTCAAGTAATCACCTGCTACTTATGAGTGTTGGTTTTCGTCTCACATTATTCGGTCTGTTTCTCAATTTTTCCTAAAATTGGGACTAATAAAAACTCTTATTTTAAGTTTGCTCAACATAATTATTGCTGACTAACTATGTCTATCATTACCATCTATTTTCCAATTCAGGTACCACATGCTGCTTTCAAAGATGCACTAAATAATGAAATGGGAAAATGTCAAAGCAATATATGGGTGGCACTTTGCAATGGCCCCATCAGCGCAGTTACACCCATTAGGTGCAATTAATCAGGTTTTTATTGCAATAGAATAAAGGGTTTTTTGTACTTTGAAATCTGAAAGATGTCTCAATTCTCACTTTGTACCTTGAAAGATTATTTTTTCGACATTATACCCTAAATGTCATAAATTAGTTCGAATGTGGCTCCCAAACTAACATCCGTTTTAGATTTAATAAAAAAAAGGAGGATATAAATGGTGAGTTTACATTTTTTTTCTCAAGAGCGACATACATGGGTGGCATGTACAAAGTGAGAAAATTCCTAGAATAAAATTGATTTTCTCTATACAAATCTAATTGGCAACTCATATAACAGTTGTCAACTGCCAATAAGATTTTTTTATTATCTTCATTTCTTTTTTGTTCGAAACTTTAAAACCTACTCCATTCCCTTACTGCCATATTGGTGCTCGCTAAAATACTAGTAATGTGATTTAACCGAACAATAGCTATAACTCCCACTTTTCACTATACAATGTGTGGAAAGAATTCTAATTTAATTTTATATTTTTTTTTGCTCACTTTCTTTAATTTCTTACCACATCCGCGTCTTTTATCTATCTAAAGGGTTTACGCAGGGTATTGTGCCTATTTTAAAATTTGTTAAAATTCTTTAGGAAAAAATGATCTAGGACTTATACAATAGTATGAGGGAAAAAATGATCATGTACTTCTTCTTTGAAGGGATTTCTTAGACATAACTTGTTCTTGATATTTGTATTTATACAATTATTATAAGGAAGAAATGAATTGTTCCAATTAATTTATTTTTTCTTTTCAACATTTTCATCTACTTGACCTTATATTGANATCGAACCCTCACTAAAAGGTTTCTTTGGTTGCTTCTTCTGATCAATACTCAAAACAAAAGTTTTATTCGTCATACAAATACGTGTGACCTAGAACCATACGGCAGACCATCAGTTAAATAATGTATAATTACTAGTGGAGCCAATTTTTTACTTGGATTCATCTAATGTCGGGAATTATCAATATATTTGTTATTATAACTTTTTGGTTATTGTAACAAATTGGTCCACTGCTTGATGGTTTTTTCTAATTTCCCAACACGAACCCAGATTATGTATATATGACTTATAGAATTTGGTGAGTACCACTCTCCCTCGAGTTCAATGCTAGAAAAAGGAAAAATCGTGTGGATGAACAAAAATGTGTGTGTGTGTGTGTGCAAAAGTGCTTCCCCAGCGCAGAGAGACTTGTAATGTCATGTTTTGCTTGGAGTAGGTATTCCAAGGTCGTCTCCTCAGGGAAGAAAATGTCAAATGCTTTTGAAAGGTGATTTGTAAAGAAATATAAATCAAAAAATCTTGTGAATTGTGTTTTGGTGAGTTGTGTTTTGGTAAGAATGCAAGAAAGCAAGGTTAGCTAATCCATAGAGGTCATTTCAATGGTAATGTCAAATCGACTCAATTCATTCAACCAATGGTGTCTCGGTATTTGATTGATTCGTAGAAAGTACCGGACTAATGTGGTTGTGTTGGACAAAAGAATACCCTATGACAAGTCTATGGTATATCAAGTGCCCACAGCCACATCTGCACTCAACTTAGTCAAACCAAACACTTTACACTATGAGGAAGAATGAAAGAGAGTCGATTTTGCATACCTAGGAGAAAATTTTCTTTGGATTAGCCAACTAAAAGTCTAACTACTCATAATAAAAGCAAGAACCAACATAAGGTAAAAAAATATGACAGTGAAATGTAACATGAAAGTTGTATTAATGAAAAAAAAAGGCTTAAACTACAAGAACAAACTCATTCATACCCAAATACAAAGATTGAAGACAAAATACCCAAATGTAGAAATGGAATTGATAGAACACTTCACTAACCTTGATTACAACTTAAATAATATAGTGAAAGAGTGAAAGAGGGAAAGATTACAAAGAAATAAAGCTTACTACAATGAAAATGGTGAAGAAAATGTAAAAACTAAACTTTCTCTCTCTAAAATTTCATCTTCAACCTTGGAGCTTCTCTCTCTAAAAGCATGTAAAATCTCAATAATGGTGTAAGCCCCTCCAATTTTTGTCCATCCACCTCTGCCTTAGTATGAGTCACAAACATGGAGTGATTGGAGAGAGGTTGTCCACTCAAAGAAGCAAATTCAATCAAAGCATGGTCCTCCCATGCTTTTCCAACCACCCCCTCTCTCTCTTTCCTCCCCGCTCCCTCATGCTTTAAATTTGAGTTTTTGGGGTTAGGAAATCATCATGGGGTGTCAAAAAAGTCAGAGCATGGTTTAGAGGACAAAAAGTGGGCCCCCGTGATTGGTGGAGTTGTGTGGGGAAGTACCTGGACTTTCTAGGTAAGTTCTACAGGTAGATAACTTCCATTAGGGTCTTCTACCGGTAGGTTTTAAGATTCTACTGATAGGTCGTAAGGGGGATGGTAGCTCAGGACCAGATTTCATAAATTTGTCATAATTTTTTATCCCATTCCCCGATTGAGCTGAAATTTTGATATAAGATAGTGGACATCCAGATCCACAACTTTCATGTTTTAAACTTTTTCAGATTCGAAGTGGATTAGGATTAAAAATGAAACATACTACTACCAATTGGTGTAGGTACTGGTACCAAAATTCCAATAGGCTTAGATACCGGTACCTATGATACCAATTATCACTATCTCCTTGATTTCTTTCACTTTAAAGCCTCCTAATCCTCATGTAATATGTCCATCTCTTCACCACTCATCCACACTTAGTTGCAAGGTTCCAAAAGTCATCATATACCCTGTGATTACTTGCAACATTAAAATTTTCACATTATTCATAAATTCAACTAAATCTAAGTAATTAAATGCAAAGTTTAGTTAAAATGCATGTAATAAGGTCGTTAAATATGCAGTATTACGTTCTCATCATCCGCATACCACGCACGTGTGCACTAACTAGTGCATACAAATGCTGATATTTGTTATTTATAAAATACATATAATTTTATTATTTCTATATGTTGGAGCAAAATTACTCTATTGGGCTAGTTGTACTCACCCTTATTTATATTTTCCAGAAGCAAGTTTGGAGGATGAGGAGGAAGTCAAGATTGCTAGTGAGAAGTTCATTTTTCCCTATTTTAGCTATTAGTATTTATTAAACCTATTGCTTCCACTGTTGTTTATTTTGACATTCGTGGTTTTTTAAACCTTCTTAAAGGAGGGATAGTTATTTTAACCATCTATTTGTATATATTGTAGACTTTCCTTGCAATTTATTTTGAGGTAATTAGAGCCTTGGCCCTATATTTGGAGATATAATTATGGCTTATTGTGGTTGATTTATCAGTTAATGTGTTAACAAAACCGGGGCATTACAAGTTAGTATCAGAGCTTATTAGGTCCTGTATGGAAACCGTAGGTATTGGGTTAACCAATTATGGTCCTAGCACGATTTGGAAGCATTTTAGGATTATGTAGTTGAAACTCCGGCGTCTATACTAAACTTAACCACTTACCTAAAATATTTATATTTGCAACATGATATAAAGTAGAGATGCATGTATAGAAAGGAAGGAAGGAGAAAACGTGGAGACCTGCCCGACAAGGGGAAAACCAAATACCGACAGACCAAGATATGACCAACGGGATATACCAGTGTTTGCTAGAATTGACTACTTTGGTCCAAAGACAAGTGGGAAATCATAATCAGATTACAACTAACCAACCAATGGAACCAAGGTAGACTAATGGAGCCGAAGGAAATAGAATGATGGTGCTCAAGGAGTTTATTAGACAATGCACTCCTACCTTCCATGAGAGCCTAGACCCATTGGAGGCTAAAAAGTGGTCGTGCCATGTGAACAAGTTGATGGATGGAATGTGTATGACAAAGGATTTGCAGGTTGGACTTATTTACTATCTTTTTGAAGGTGAGGCTAACCATTAGTGGATGCGGTCAAGAGGTCCAGGAATGTGAGACAAATGACCTGGACTCAATTTAACCAAGTATTCAATGAAAATTACTTCCCGTAGTTGGTAAAGGATAGGATTGTAGCTAAGTTCCTAACACTAATTATGTTTCCACGGAGGCGAAGAAGACTAAACGCTTCAAGTAGCGCTTAAAGTCATACATTCAGAACCGATAGCTAGCATAGTGACAGAGGGACTATGGGGAACTGGCGTAGACAACTATCTTAGTGGAGTGAGATCAAGAAGACAAAAAACACCAGAAGCCATGGCAATCAAACAAAATAAGGGGTAGCAATGTTATGGAAGGTGCTAATAGTCTAGCAGACAGGGTGTATTATTTCTGGTGATCCTAGGCAATGTTTTAGCTATAGTTAGACGGGTCATTGCAAGGATCAATGTTTAGTCAAACCACCAAAGAGGCAAGCTAGTTGCGGCACATACCAATAATTCAATTAGCCACCTTCTCTGTGGCCTACCTACCCTAATCAATTAATTGGACAAAGGCCCTCATACATGCACGAAAGTTCATTCTAAATACCCTATTATTATATTAAAATATGAATAAAAATAATTAAATATAATTTATATTATTAAATTTAATATCTATTCACATTGAGATATATTTGAGCATAATTTTATAATATTTTAAATCTTAAATATTGCATTATTGGTTTGTAAGAAATAATTTATAATTGGGCTTTTATATTTGTCTTTTTTATTTTGATGGCAGTCCATGGAGTAAAAAAATTGAAATTGATGTAGCTGTCAAGTGAGCCCAACACTGATAATTTTTATTGGACTTTACCTTTATCAAATTACACAAGAATTGGGCTTTAGGGGCTGAAAAAAAAAAAAAAAAAAAAAGCTGGAATAAAGAAGAGCTGAAGTGAAAAGGGTTAGAATAAAAAAAGGAGGGGAATGTAATTTTCAAAAAGGAGTTTGAGTTTAAAACCAATTCTTTTTCTTTGGTACTGGGCGGCTGAAATTTTTTTCTTTTCCTTGTGCTGGGCGGCCGGTGAACGAGCAAAGAGTAAGCGGACAGAGCAGAAAAACTCCAATGGCCGCTGGTTTGCTTTATTTCTTTTTGGAGATTTTTGTTGTCCATTGGGTAACTAAATTCCCAAGGTAGGGCGATGGATAAACTTGTATAGTAGATAATATTTTATTTGTTTTTAATTTATACATTTCATTTCTAATTAGTAAAACTCTTTTGTTTTATTATTCTGAATTTATTGTTGATGTTTTATTCTCCGAATAGTCATAAAATCTATTCTATTTATGGATTCAGTCATGCTTTTTCTATTGAATGAATTAGCTCTTTGATTATGTTTGGACCCATTATTTATCTCTATTGATTTAATTCTTTGTTGCAATATTTCTTTCTTGAGTATATTGTCGTCATTGAATTTTCTCAATAGTGATAATAATTTACGTATTTTAAAAGTGGTGAATGATTTTTCAAATGATTATATTGGGTTTAATCTTGGTTTATAAATCTATATCTTCCGGTTGAAAATTTTGGAAATTAATTTCTCAATTGAGTTATTCAATGAATTAAGAATAATTAAAATACCAGATTTGTGCGAGGGATTCCCGACGCTTTACTATTTGTCAAATTTGAATGCTTTTTCCGTTAGTCACTTTGCTTCACTTTAATTTGCATTTAAAATTATTCTTTATTATCCAATAATTATTTAATATTTTTCTTTAGTTTCTTTGTGCATTCTATTATTCTTTTAATTTGTCTCTTTGTAGAATCGACATCCCAAAGCTGTGCTACAATTATCGCGTTATTCTTTGGGCATAATCAGGCCCCAAGAAGGACAACCAAAACCACACCCATACCAAGCTCCACCAAAGAGGAAAGGAGATCAGGGGTTTGGGATGGAGACTCGTCTTGGGTTTACACCATGAATGTCACGTGCATAGAGACCTCGGATACGATGAAGGTGTTAGATGAATATGCTTCTAATGCGGTTGTTGAAAATATCGTTCTTATTTATAACTCTAGGGTAAGTGTTCTATTTAATCGGATGCCACTCATTCTTTTATTCGTACCTCCAATTTTGTTGTGTTGGGTTTAATGTGTAAACCATTGGCTAGCACATTGTGTGTTAACCTACCCTCAGGGGATTCCTTAAAGACTATAAGAGTGTGCAAAGGGTGTGTACTCCCAATAGGGGACCATGAGTTAGATGTTGACCTAATTCCATTGGAAATTTTGGGTATGACTTAATGTCGTGATGGATCTATTATCTTCTCTTCATGCCACCATAGATTTCTACAAAAAAAAAGTAGTAATTCACACACTGGGAAATGTTTTGTTTACGTTTTTAGGCGAGTATCACTCCTCTCATCTATTTCCCCTGGGAAACAACCAAGTCCATATAAGGAAACAGAATAGTTTAAGTTTCCAATCTAGACTTAATTGTGAGGACCAAGGTGGATTTTCACCTGGATATATTCTGTTATGAAATTTCCCGTTGTAATTGGCTGATTTTGTGAAATCGTATTATATATCTCAACCTAAGTCCATAGTCATGATGCTTCAAAGATCATGATCTAAAAGCTTCAAGGAAGGAGTTCAAGCTTCAAACTCATATCAAGAACACCTCCATTGGACCATCAAAGCCTATTGACATGGTAATAACCTCGATACATAGACTCTTGGTTTATTTTAGATTTATTTGGATCATTATGTTTAATTAAATTGAATTTAGGATTATTCATGAATGACTCTTAGGCTTTTACTCAATAAACTTTCTAAACATTGAAACTTGTTTCAAAAACATAGGTTGAGTCATGCATCGGATCCTTTTTGAGTAACACTCCTTAGTACTCAATAGGTCAAGTTTTTGCTTCATTTCTAGCTTGAAAACTAGTAAGGACCACCCTCTACTCACTCACATTCTTCTAAAGCGGTCTCTGACCACCCTCTTGTTTGCTCACAAGCCGCTCAAGCAACCTATAGATGGCTCAAGTGGTCATCAGATAGTTTGAGCAATCTCTACTTTTTTTGACTGGATTGAATCATTTTCTTGTTCCAGTTCCAACTACCCTTTCAATGATTTCTGAAGGCTTGAGCAGTCCTTCATGATTTTATGTTTTCTTGGACCCCAAGCCAAACCTAAGTACAGACCTATAAATAGGATAAGCCTTTCCAAGCTAGGGTAGCTCTATTGTCAGACAAATATAGCTTCTTACCTCTTTAGAAAGTCAAGACCAATCCTAGATCCCGAAACACCAATGGTGAAACCATCTTGATCCTTCCTGTTCAACATCATATATTGAAGAATATGATCTTTCTTGGTGATCCACTAAAACCCACATTCATTGTGTATGGACTTAGAATCTTAGATACATCCTAGAAGATTGCTCGAGGTCCTAGACAGTTCATTGTGATGAGCGCATCCAAGTGAAGCTACTTAAGAGTTCGGTGGGTGTATCCAATGGAGAGATTGACAAGGAACAAAGTATCTAACCTTGGATTTATTGGTTGAGATATAAGACTTATACCTTGTATTTGGCTTTAAGTTAGTGGATTAGGCTAGGTGAACTGGGTGCCTGTTCCATGGTTTTTCCTAAGAGGATTTTTGCATCAAATTGCTTGTGCTTTGGATGATCTCTTTATCACTTTAATTTTTCATACACACATGCAATTGCACACATACACCATGTGTTTGATGAATTGACTCTTACATTTCTTTATTCAATTGATTCACCATTGTGGTTGTGGATTGGCTTATTTGGGGGGAGAAACTAGATTAGATTGTTTGTTACTAATTCAAAAATACATTGCATCCATTTATAATTCATGGCGGACTGTTCTTGTTAATAGGGGAAAAAGGGGTCAAAGTGCTTAATTGATAAATTCATTAATTAATTTTTTAATTGTGGTCGATAGGTTAAAACTGTTAGAACGAGAAGTGTAACTAATTTATTCATCCCCTCTAGGTGAAATTGTGTAGTTCCACGTGTATAATCATGTGGGAAGATTCTTAATTCACTTCCCTATGTTCACTCCAATTGATATCAAAGTGTAGTTACCCATGAATTGCACTTAAGCACTCATTGGATTATGTGCCTAATTAACCTAGTTAAAGGTTTGCCCATTGCGATGGCTATGTTCACTAGTCATGAGAAGAGTCTCTTAGTACGCACAACCTTGAAAGTCTACGTTGGAAATAATGGTAAGTTAATAGTGGGTGTTCTAGGCACATGGCATGTGAGAAATCCCACCTTTGCATCTTAAAATATGTCATGGCAGGACACTCACGTTTGAAGATGAGAATGTCTTCAAGTCTGTTAAAAAAAGGTCCATTCAACCAATGGGTATTCCAAAATTGGATGACATTTGGTATGTTGAACGGTTAAAGGCTAACCTACCTAGCGTTAGCTAGTTGTGTGATGATGGTCATGTTGTTCACTTCATAAAAGATAAATGCATAATGTTGAATGATAATTTTTTGAAAAGGGTTAGGTCAAGAGATAATTGTTATTGCAAATCTCCAAGTCCTTCACTTATGTGTCATAAGGTTAGTGTAGACGATGGCACACTTTAGCATAGTGCACATGAACTATAAGGACCTTAACCGAATTACAAGCAGGGAGCTTGTAAGTGAAGTGCCTAAGTTAGGGAAGTCAACAACCAAGGTGTTTTGTCCATTTGAATTGGGGAAATAGTCTAGAGTCCTATATAAGAAAATGAAGACCCTCACAATGAAGAGACCCCTAGAGCTCAGTCACATGGATCTAATAGGTCCAACAAAAGCTGAGAACATAGGAGGTAATAGATATATCTTGGTTATTATAGATGACTACTATTGGTACACTTGAGTTGTGTTTTTCAGAGAAAATTATGAGGCTTTTGCAAGATTGAGGAGAGTTTGCAAGAAAACAAAATGAGTAGGGTCATACCCTAGGAAAAGTATTGATGATTAGAAATGAACACAAGAGAGAGTTTGAGAACATTAACTTTTGAGCATACTATGATGAAAATGGAGAGATGACCCAAGGTGGATTTTGGGACAATTCCTTCGTTTAAGGCATGGAAAACCTTTTTTTTCATTTTTGATAACTTTTCGTAGCTAAATAACTTCACCGTTTGAATTCAAAATTGATTTTCGTTTGTTTTCTCTTAATTCAGGTGATTAGTAGATTTTAGTTATGTGATTAGTTTAGAACTTTCCTTTTTTGGAAAAATATGCAGTAATGGCCTTATTATATAATTAATGATAATTAGGCCATGTTTTTTTATTTCCTAGTTGATTTTGAGTTTTCTACTACTGTATAAACTTTTGTAAGTCTTAGGGCTCAGCAATTTTGGATAACATAGTATTATATATAGAGAAAATTTTCTCTATTTCCCTAATTCTTTTGGCATCCTTAAGAATCAACAAATCAATTAAAGCATATACGACTAGTATTTTGCATGAATCAAAATTCCTAGAGTAGGATTGTAAATCGGTATTTGCATGCATATCAAAAGTTTGGTTTCGTTCTCTTTTTCAACCCCATTCTTGTTTGTTGTATCCATGTTTTTACATTTTTCCAGCATCAATTGGTATTAGAGCACAATTATGTTCTCAAACACTATGCCACCAAGGAGACGACCTATGGACGAGATCTATGAGGTCGAGGTCAAGGCAAGGGATGCAAGGATACGACAGTAAATTGAGGAGTTTGCCCAGCATATGACAGCCTTAACTACCATTGTTCAGCAACAAGCAACATCAACAACCTCAACAACAAGCACACCTATAGCAATAACCTCAAAATCCACAATTGATGGAGATGCAGGGAGAAAATTTGGTGGATGACAATGAGAATCCTTTCTCTGGGTATCCACATAGGGTTAGGGAAAGATGAGTCACCATACTAGAAACCGATTTCCAGTGGTGGGAATATGGATTGAAGATTGACCTGCTTGATATTCCAAACAATCTACAATCCTTGATTGGATTCATGCAGTTGAGGAAAGTTTGGAGTTCAAAGAGGTGCCTAAGGACAAGAACGTCCCACTGGAAGCAGCGGGATTTCATGGAGAAGCCACTACACGGTGGCAACACTATAAGAAGACACATCAAGGGCAAGGGAAAAAGAAGATAAGTATGTAAGATAAACTGAAGAAGCATGTGTGAGGATTTTATTCTGCATAATTATATGAGGGCATTGTACCAAAGTTTGTAGAATTTGTGGCAAGGTAAATGATTTTTGAATGAATACATCACTGAGTTTCATCGATTAGTAGCATGCAATGACCTAATAGAGACGAAGGACCAATTGATTTCACGATATATTGGAGGCTTACGATATCAAATTTGTTCAACCCTTATTCTATCTTTGAGGCCTACTTGACTGCCATCCAATAAGAAAAACATTTGAATAGAAGAATTGAGGGAAACAAAAATTAGCCTATAATTAATGCTTCTAGTCGTGAAGGAGATAACTCAGTACCTTCAAGTCACGTTGCCAACCCACAAATACCCAATAACAAGCAGGCAGAAGTGGGTGGAACAACCGTATGGCCTACATGGTCAACCATCACTTTCAAGTGCTTTAATTGTGGTGAAATAAACCATCAAATGGAGGATTGCAAGAAAGGAGATAGAAATGGGAAAAATCTATTCATAGAAGGCAAGGATATCCAATAGGAGCCTTTCACAAACTATGATAGTGCAGTCTGATGCTATTCAAAAAATATTCATTCATTACTGATAGTCTTCTTTTTGGGCTATATGGTCTCCAACGATAAGATTTCAGTTGACCAGTCCAAGGTGGAGGCAATAGAGCAGTGGCCATTACCTAAGACACTGTTTGAGGTACGGAGTTTTCATGGTCTTGCATGCTTTTATCATTTTTTCATTCCTTATTTCACTACAATGATGACACTATTACGAACTACATGTGACAAGGAAAATTTAGTTGGTCAAATGAAGTCACAGAGGCTTTTTGTTTGATTAAGCAGAAGTTGACTAATGCTCTTATTCTTATTTTACCGGATTTTTCTCAACCATTAGAGTTACGCTGTTGTGACACCCCTAAAATTGGGGTTTTTTTGTTAACTCGTTGATCACCCATCAACCCATGGAAGTACCTGTGAATGCCGCATAACCCAACACCACTGCATAACATCCCCTTCACCAGGATCATAAACAACACAGAGTTTGGGCAGAGTCACCCTTATATTAGGCACTCCTAAATGCATAACCTGTGTACATTTCAATCACTTGACCATTTCAAGGTCCAATATGCATCAATTTGTCTTTAATATTACTCTATTTACATCATTTGAACAAAAAGGCTCAAGGCCTGAAGGCTTCTATCAGTAGAAAGTTGATTATCTACCAGTAGAAGAATTCTAGAGAGCTCTTCTACTAGTAAAATGTTGATTTTCTACCGGTAGAGCTCTTCTACTGGTAGGTCCTCTTAAATTTTTAGAAATTTAAAATAATTTTATAAAGCCTTCGGCCCTTGAGTCCTTATGTTCAAAGGATGTAAATGGATTGATATTAAGTACAAATTGATCTATATTGGACCTTGGAATGGTCAAATGATTGAAATGTACACAAGTTATGCATTTAGGAGTGCCCGGTACAAGAGAGACTCTGTCCAAACTCTGTGTTGTTTATGATCCCGATGAAAGGGATAATATGTAGTGGTGTCGGGTTATGCGACATTCATGGGTATTTTCGCGGGTTGATGGGTGATCAACTGGTTGACAAATGATCCCAATTTTAGGTGTGTCACGCTGTGATGCCTCTAAGTTGGGAATAATGGCTATTTTGAGTCATAATTCTAAGCATGGGACCTTCTCCAGTCAAAAAATTACAGGTTTTACGTTAAATTACAGTACCAATGATGTGAAGTTTCACGCCATCGTTCAGGCCTTGCACCATTGGTACTATTGTCCGCTGCACAAAGAGTTCGTGTTGTATTTTTAAAATGATTTGCTAAACCAAATTAATCAGTAGGATAAGCTTTCTTGGCACCATGCGAGTTGGGCCGTGTATTTGCAATAGTTCACCTTTGTACTAAAGCATAAGTTAGGGGTCTAAAACAAGGTGGTTGGCGCTCTCAGTCAGAGTGCATCTTTTCTCAGCATCATGTGACATACGGTAGTGGGGTTTGACCCTTTTTCTCATTTGTATACTATAAACCCATATTTTTTTCTTAGTGTTTGTTGATGTCAAAGCAAGAACTCGGATTGTTTTCCACCATACTAATGGGTTTCTCTTTTAAAAAATGAAGGGCATATGGGCAGAAACAAGACACTCAAATTGGTGAAAAATTCTTACTTCTGGCCTTCCATGAGGAAGGAAGTATTATGGAAGACTACCAAGTGTGTCAAGTGACACGACAGCTCTGGTCAAATTTTATCATGAACTTCATTCTGTGCTTGCCTCGAACTCAGTGAGGTAGTGAATCTATTTATGTGGTGGTAGATCATTTTTCAAGATGATGCATTTCATCCTTTGCAAGAAGACTGTTGATGCATCTCATGTTGTTTATCCCTACTTCAAGGATGTTTACCGTCTATATTGTTTACCACAATCTACTATCTCAAATTTTGATACGTATTTTCTTGGTCAATTTTGGCATAGTTTGTGAAGGCTAACCAACACCAAGTTGGAGTTCAATAGTACCTATCATCCTCAGACTGATGGCCAAACTAAAGGAGTCAACCAGTCGATGGGTAATTTGTTGCATAGTTTGGTGGGCCATCCTTTAAAAAGCTAGAATTAGAATGTCAACTAGGCAGAATTTTCATATAATCGTTGTTTCAATTGTAGCACCGGTCTTATCCCTTTCTAGGTTATCCATGGCACTAACCTAAGATCACCACTTGATCATCAGGCAGAATTTTCATATAGCCATTGTTTCAGTTGTAGCACCGGTCTTATCCCTTTCTAGGTTATCCATGGCACTAACCTAAGATCACCACTTGATCAGCGAGCTCATGGCAAGGCCAAGAATTTTATCCAACAGTTGAAGGACGTGCATAGTCTACTCATCAGAAGCTTCTTGATTTTGTATCTAAGTATAAAGAAACAACTGATAAGCATCGTCATATGGTGGAGTTTGAGGTAAGGAATTTTGTTTCGACAATTCTTACCAAAGATCGATTCTCTATGGGTGAATACAGTAAGTTGTCAGCCTGGAAGGTTGGACCCCTGCAAATAGTGTCAAAAATTAACCTGAATGCCTAGAGGTTGATATTGTCTGGTCATATTTGCACCTCGGATGTTTTATTGTGAAGCACGTTGTTACTTACCGTGGAGACAACTTCAAAGATGAGCTTGAGAATTCAAGGGCGCATTCTTCTAAGGATGGAGAGGATGATGCAGATTGGGTAACATCATAGTACTTAGATCGCTGGGATCGACATAGGGATGGTTCAGGCCAATCAAATGGATTGACTTTTTCAGAGCCACTTCCACATACATGGATATTGAAAAACTTATGTCCAATCTGAAATGGTGAGGCGAGATGAACTCATACACTCCATGTAGGGGATACGATGACCTAAGGCAAACTTCTGGCAAATTTCTTCATGTAGGGGGCCTAAAAATGCATTTTGCCCTTTTTGGTAATTTCCCTATTTGAATTACTTTACCATTTGAAATCAGAATTGATTTCTGTCAGTTCTGTGTTAATTTGTGTGATTAGTAGATTTTAGCCATGTGATTAGTTTTAAACTTTCTTCTTTTTTTGAAAAAATCTATAATAATGATTTAATTACGCGATTAATGATAATTAGGTCACATTTTTATATATGTGTTAATTTGTGTGATTAGTAGATTTTAGTCATGTGATTAGTTTTAAACTTTCTTCTTTTTTTGAAAAAATCTGTAATAATGACTTAATTACGCGATTAATGATAATTAGGTCACATTTTTATATTTCTTAGTTGGTTTTAGGGTTTCTACTACTATATAAACTCTTGTAAGTTGTAAGGTTTAGTAGTTTTGGATAAAATAATATTACAGAGAAGATTTTATTTCTTTCTCTCTCTAACTTCTGACATTATTATGAATTAAATCTCAATTGAAACCATCATTCTAGTATTCTGCATGAATCAATAGATTTAGAGTAGGATTTTAAAATGATATTTAGGCACAAATCAAGATTTGGTTTCATTATGTTTTTCAACCCACTTCTTGTTTGTTAGATCAGTATTTTTACATGCTTCCTTGCATTAATAAGGTAGTTGTATTTCTTCCTCCCAGTGTTTGGATTTTATATGGTAAGAGTTTCAAAACTCTAGAGCAAGTCTTGGTAAAGCGTATGGTCGCAGGTTGCTCAATTATGATTCAGACATCATGAGTTCGAATAACAAAAATTATCCCTCTCTCATGAATACATTTTTATGGGCATTAACTCTTAGGCCCATGGTGATATGGGTCTAATGTTTAGTTGGCTTTTCTTTTAGTTTGGCGCCTTTTTCTCCTTTCGCCTCTTGATTTGATGATGGCTCTAAGGGTAGGTTGAGTTTAGACGGCAAATTTCATTTTTTGTGCTGGATAAAATTGTCCTTCCCAAATTTATTTACCAAAATGTTGTATCCCAAATGATTTGTCAAACACTTATGCATTGAATGTTTGGTGGAAGTTAGTGGACTCTACTGATATAATCATCCACACTAATTTGGGATACAAAATTTGGTAAGTATAGCATTGCTCTTTTGTTCTATGCAAATAAGGGGAATTTCGGGGTGGCTATGACCCTGTTTAGTTTGCATCTCAAAAAAAGTATCCATAAATTATTTTTGGAAAGAGTTTTAGAAAATTTTGTTTTGGTATTTTTTGTGTCGCGGAACTTGTTTAGTTATGTGATTCCAAAAACATTTCTACGGAACAAAAAATAGCAAATTTTATTTGGCAGTAATCCAAAAAACAATAAAAACAGAATTGTGGTGGCGGTGGACGTGGTCATGGTGGTGGTGGTGGTGGAAATGTGGTGGTGGAAGTATGATGGTGGTGGTGGTATTTTCTAAATTTTGGAAAGGTTATTTTCAAAAATACACAAAACAAACCTAACTTGTTCTCTAAATCTGCCCACTTTTTGTTCTCAATTTTCAAAAACCAAAAACAAAAAATAGCTAGACAAACAGTTTTTTTCCCAGAAATTGTTTTCGAAAATAGAAAAATAGTTTATAAGGTGCAAACCAAAAAGTGCCTCTATTTCTTTTTTTTTTTTTTTAGAGGAAGTGGTAGTGAGGCTCATATCTACTATTGGTCAAGGAGTCGATTCAAGAGCAAAGAGGAATGGCCTAATGGTTAGTGTCTTTCCCGCCTTATCTCCTGATGCAAGGTTCGAGTCTCACTAAGTCCCCCTCCCCTGTTTGACTAGTGACCAAAAAAAATAAGGAGTCAATTCATTGGCCTTAGGGATAGCCCCTGGTATCGTTTGACCGTCCATTGAAACATTACTCCTTCATTTAGATACAAATGTATAGAGAAAAGGTAAAAAAAAAAATAATGTTTGTAAGAGGAGAGGATCTTCCATCTAGCCTTTATGATTGACCTGATCCTCCTTTGATTCAAGCTTCCTGCAAAACAAACAAACTGCCCAAGACCGAAGTGCTTCGGTCGAAGACACTCAGGTGCTTAAGTTAGTAATTGAAAATGAAGGAATTTGTATTTTAAAAGAGTTCTGCGTACCTTTACTGTTGATCCTTACTGGTTTATATAGACTCCAGTGATCTCTCCCTCTAGAGAGATTAGCACATTCTCCTTTAATTCAACCTTAGTTGTTGGGTTTCCCCTCTCTAACGCTCCCTTGATCTTAGCTCATACGTTGTTTAGATTGATTCAACTAGGACAATCAAATCCCTTGAATTTAGGCTATGATCATGTTGTTCGGTTCCTATCCAAATCTGACTAAACCCTTCTGCTCGGTCATTCCACCAACCAAACTAGTTTGGCTTGGCTGCAACAGAACCTTAGCCCTCATATGACCTTCGCGTGACTATTTACATGTGGCATAATTTTATGCCCCTTCACTTGCTCCCATGAAGCGCTTATCAGCCGTCATTTGTCTGACAGTCACTTCATGTCTTCAAGTTCATAATTGCCTAGGCTTTCGAGACACGCAATTGTCTCTTCGCACTAAATGCCCGTCCTTTGGCTTCTTGACTTCCCTCTGTTCCTAGTATAAGATGTTTCAACTTAATTTCTTTCATACTTTGTTCCTCTTCTTCTTCATCATGTTCTTCATGAAGTTCTTCTGTGCTCACACTTTTTGCATCCATCCTTCCAAATGGCTCCCCTTACAACAGAAGGTATTCCAGAGTTCAAGAGTAAATATGATATTCCAAATGACGTCCAAATTCAAATTGCATATGAGGATGAATTGTTGATTGGAACTAGGGAATCAATCCATATTCACACGAGGGCCATCACCGAAGGCGGTGTGAGGTTCCCATTGCATCCCCTACTACTTTTTGGTTCTTGTAGCCACCAAGCTCTGCCCCATCCAGTGTTGCCCAAACCTTTTCAGAATCGCTATGGGCATCGTTGCTCTGACCAATCTCCTGAACATGAATTTGGGCCTTTGGAAAAAAAATTTCTACTACATTCTGAAGACTGTTGGCAATAGCTATTACTTAGCAATGAGAAGGAAGGATAGATACTTGGTCACCCATCTCCTAGATTCAAACAAGGGACATGAGAGTGATATCATTTTTGTTTCTGGCAATTAGGAGTACGGGGCAGAAGAAACACCTTCTTATCAATACCCTTATGAAGAGGGCATACCGGGTATTTATCAGTTTGTATTCAAGACCCTTCTTTTAAAAAAAAAAATTATATCTCTTAATTCTATGACTATTAACATTTAGGAGAAACTGTTAAGAGCAAGGTTTACAAGAGCTTGATGAGGATGGAGGATCTGAGAAACGTATGGTCCTACAACGAAGGGGTCTTTTGTCGAGCTGCTCATGTCGTCCTAGGGTACATTCTAACCTACCACTCATTCATTACTATCCTTGATTGCTCCAATGCCACACTTGTCGAAGACAGAGCCGAGCTGCAAGCTTAGCGTGCTGCCACCCCCCATCCTCGATAGAAAGCAACTGCTCCTTCCCGATGAACTAGACCAGTTAAGAACTTTTTTAGTTTCCTTTACTCTAGCAAACCTGGTGATGCTACCTCTTTGGCATTGCTTGTTCCTACCGAAGCCACCTCATTGCCTATTTTATCAATTGATCTCATACTTGATACTGATTATGCCCCTAACTTTGTTGATCTGCCAGTCAACCTTAATGCTTATGTTCCTTCTGTTGCTAGTCCACCTACCGAACTAAAACTAAAGTTCCAGCTGCAGATCCCCCAATTAATCCTGAAACAATAATTCCTTCTTCAAAACCCCCTTCTATCGAGAATGCTGCTCCAGTCGTCATTTTTTTTCCTCAGCCAATTGATGTCAAGCCCGACGAACAGATAATTAAAAAGAGGCGGCTCGAGTCTCATGAGCGGTCAAAGAATGCCTTTTGACCCATACTTCAGGCAAAGGGTAGAGAGATTACCATTGGAGATTCCATTGTTGAGGATATGAATGTGGCAGTGGGGATCGCCAGGGGCATGATTCTGCCATATGATCTAGCAGTGAACGAGATAGCTTCTGACGATGAAATTGCTCGGCAAGCCATTCAACAAATGGTTCTGGTATTTACCTTGATCTCTTAACTCCTTTCACCTTTCAAATTCCTCTATATACTTACTCTTTTCTTTCTTCTTGTCCCAAAATAGGGTCTATAAAAGGTGTATGAAGTAACAGCTAGGATTGCTAAGAAGGACAAAGCTATGAATCTATCGATGAAGAGTACTCCAAGCTCTGTAAAGAAACACTTCTCCTTCAGGCTCAATCTCTAAGCCTGAAAGAGGAGAATGATAAATTGGTCAAAGAGGTGGAGGTTCTGAAGGCTTCAAAGAGTTCCCTCAGTATGGACTTATCCCAAACTCAACTTGAGCATTCCTCTTTGTTGGAAGAGTTTGATAAGCTCAAAACTGAAGTAAAGAGTCTTGAAGATGCTGCCTTTGACCAGGGAATGGAGAAGGCGGAGAATGACCTTGCTCTACAACTAGGCCTGTCAAAATTCAACACGACACGATTCACTGACACGAATCGATACGAATTAAGCGGGTTTGGGTGAGACTTTAACAGGTTCGGGTGGTAAACGGGTTAACCCGTTAAACACGTTTAATACACGGATCGTGTTCGAGTGAGACCTGTCAATCCATTTATCACCCGTTTACCCGTATAAAAAATTAATATAATAAAAAATTAATAATTATTTTTAAAAAGTTAGTCAGCATTTCTTGTTTCTCTATGTGTTTCTCTAGCATTTCATGCTTCTTTCTTCTCTTTTTCTAGCTTCTTCAAATGAGATGGAACTTGGTCTGAGCTTGGGAGCTGCGGTGGTGGTTTTGGAGGCTGCAGTAGTCTGAGCATTTGGAATTTACTCGAGCTTATGGCTTATTCAAATGTTTGGAGGAGTTCTTGTTGTCATTCATCCCCCTAGATTCATTCTGCATAAGTCATAAGCTCTAACTGTGATTTTGTTTACTTTGCAGTCCTAGGTGAGTAAACAAGTTGGCCAAAGTTTACTTCCCTTAAGAATGAAACATAAGTGAAGCACTTGAAGTAGTTCATTTATATAATCGGTGTGTTTCGATTATTGGTTTATCTGGCTATAAATGTATATATCATTACCTTCTCTGTGCAGACCATGGTCTGAGCATTGTTGGAGGGTTTGCACAGTGAACACAATAAAAGCTTTTGGCTTGAATCCCACGTCGATAAACTTAAATAAAGGAAACCTTTCATGCCTATAAAAGGCTGCATCCCCTTTCTTTAGTCATTTAACCTTCTCACTCGCTTTTGCAAGTGGCAGCCAACTGAAAATCTTTTAATTAAGAGAGTTTAGTTGTTGTGGGTAATTAATGGAGTTTAAAATTTTAATATAATAGTTTTTGGTGTGAGTTAAAATTTTAATAAAATTAAACTTGTTAAACGAGTCATGTCGTGTTACCCGTTTAATAAACGGTTAGTGTTCATATTTAAATTTTTTATCCATTTATTAAGCGTGTCGTGTACGGGTTTACATATTTTTTACCCGTCACCCATTTAACCCGACACGTAACTATTTAACCTGATACGTTTACACCTCTATCTGCAACTCCCTGCATTGGAGAAGGCATATTTTGCAAAAGGCTGGGTTGTTGCTCTTAAGGCTGCTGGTGTACCCTCTTCATCTGAACTCTACTCGCGTTACTCGATGCCTAGCTCCTCTAATCCACCTTCTGCCCCCTGAAACTTCTTGTAAAGAGGAACACTTTTTGTTGATCATTAATGAAAAAACTTCTTTTACTTTAGCAATTTTTGCTTTTAAATTTCTTTTTAACTTCAACAAAGTTTGGCTCTAACAGTTTGGTCCCAGCACACCTACTAGGGATGAAATTCAATCTTGGTTCTAAAATTTTTGGCCTTACTAGGGACTTATTTTACCTTAAAAAGATTTACCTCTGAGTTTTGGCCCTACTTGGCCCTTCTTCAGAGCTAGGTCACAATACTCTGCTAGGGACTTATTTTAACTTGGAAAATTTTGGCTCTAAGTTTTGGCCCTACTAGGGACTTATTTTACCTTAAAAAGATTTAGCTCTGAGTTTTGGCCCTACTCGGCCCTTCTTCAGAGCTAGGTCCCAGCACTCTGCTAGGGACTTATTTTCACTTAGAAAGATTTGGCTCTAAGAAGTTTTGGCCCTACTTGGCCCTTCTTTAGAGCTAGATATTTTCACAAAGTGTTACAAATAAACCGACCTTTTTAGACTGTCTATTTGTAGATTATTCTGTTCGCACCAACCTGTTGATCAATTCAGACTCGGACCTCTACCCTTTTGGTTTACATCATCATGCCTAACCATAGGTCTAGGTTCAATCAAATGGCTACGCGTGAGTCAGGCCTATGCCTCTTAACAGGTTTTTTGCCTCACTGCCTTAACAGTAGGATGAGAATGGTGAACATAAAAGTGAAAGAAAAATAATTTTATTATAAATGAATTCCCCTCTTCATAAGAGGATGTTTATTATGCTCTAAGAATTCCTAACATAAATAATTGCAGGGGGCACCCCTTATTCTCCAAAGTTACTTTGGAGATTAAGTTTGTGAAGGCATTTGCCTCCTACTCTCCAAAGGTACTTTGGAAGTTTAGCTCGTGAAGGTACTTCAAAAATAAAATTTTCTTAAATTAGATATATTCCATAGTTTGTGTACTTGTTTTTTATCCATACTCTCAATCTCATAAGACTCGTTTCCTACTACCCAAACTATTTTATATGGCCCCTCCCAGTTAGCTCCCAGCTTTCCATGAGCCGACTCCTTAACAGTACCTATGATTCGTCTAAGAACCAAGTCCCCGAGCATAAATGACCTAGGGCTGACCTTCTTGTTATAAGCCTGATCCATTTGTTGCTGATAGGCAACAATCCAAATTGTTACTGCCTCCCTCCTTTCCTCAAGAAAGTCTAGCTCTCGGCAAATGGTCGAGTCATTTTGGTCTGTTGCTGCTAGTGTTGGTGTGGTTTGGTATGTCCACAAGACGCTGGGAAATTCCTCCACCCATTTTTCTTTTTCCTTTTCTAGTCTTTTCTTGATTCCATCCAAAATTGTTTTGTTCGATATTTTTGCCTGTCCATTGCTTTGGGGATAAGCTGGTGTAGAATACCAATTCTGAATCTCATATTGCTGGCAGAAAGTTTAGAAGGGATCGCTTTCAAACTGAGTATCGTTATCTAATATAAGGACTGCCAGAATTCTAAATCGGGTAATGATATTATTCCGTACAAACCTTCTGGTATCGATATCTCTTATATGAGCTAAAGGTTCTGCTTCAACCCATTTTGTGAAGTAATCGAAAGCGACCAACAAGAACTACCTATTTCCAAGTGCCCGAGGCAGTGGACCAACTATATCGAGTCCCCATTGAGCTAAAGGCCAGGGGCTCATTAATGGAATTAAATCTCTTGTGAGTTGCCTAGGGATAGGGGAGAACAATTGGCATTTTTGTGCATTTTTTAACGAACTGCTGAGCATCCTTCTTCATATAGAGCCACCAATACCCTTGAGATAAGGCCCTGTGCGCAAGCGACTGTCCTCCAGTGTGTGCACCACAAACTCCCTTCATGGATCTCATCAAGGAAATCTGGCACTGGGTCTAGATGGACACACCTTAAGTATGGCCCAGAAAAAGAACGCCTATAAAGTTTTTGTTCAGGTGATAACCAAAACCTAGCTGACTTAAGTCGCAACCTGTGTGTTTCCTTCTTGTTTTCAGGAACACTCCCATCCTTGAGATAATTAACAATCTCATCCATCCAACTAGGTTTTTCCTCTGTGGCATGTACCTCTGATGTTTCCAATGAGGCAATACTTGGCGTAGCCAGGTAGTCTACTAAGATGGATCTCCTATCCTCTTTACTTACTACTGAGGCCAAGGATGCCAATGCATCTGCATGCATATTACTTGTGCGGCTGACTTGGCTAACAGTGTACTCCCGAATCTGCCCGAGCTCTTTCCTTGCGAGCTCGAGATATGACATCATTCTCTCAGTAGCAATCGCTCCCCTAGGGAAGGAGTTTCCAAGAGTGGTGACAACACTAGGTAAGCCTTGAGGTCAGTAAAAGCTTCCTTGCATGCTTGATCCCAAAGTGGATCAGTTCTCCCTTTAATTACTTAATTCATATCAAAGGAGCGAGATGTGAATCTCCGTAATGTCGTCCCCATCCCAGTCAGCTTCTGAATTTCTTTTATCGTCCTGGGACACTCCAATTGAATGAGTGCTGAAACTTGGTCCAGATTCGCCTCAATCCCACAATGAGTAGCCATAAACCTAAGGAATTTTCCAGAGCCGACCCCGAATGCACATTTCGAAGCATTCAACTTCATCCCAATTTTTTGCAGTACTGTGAAAGTCCTTGCAAGGTCGGCGACATGATCATGTTCTACTTGGCTTTTGACAACCATGTCATCAATGTAAACTACCATGGAATCGTCGATTATATCAGAAAATATTTTGGTGACCAATCTCTAATACGTTGCCCCGGCATTTTTTAACCAGAATGGCATTACCCTATAGTAATTAATGCCCTCTGGCGTAATAAATGTCATTTTTTCCTGATCCTGCTCGGTGAGAGGAATTTGATGATATCCCCGATATACATCAAGAAAACTCATCCTTTCATGCCCCACTGTTGCATCAACCAGTTGATTGATTTTAGGCAATAGAAAACAATCTTTGGGACATGTTTTATTCAGGTTAGTGAAATCTACGCACACCCTCTATTTTCCTATCTTCTTCTTTACCACAACTGTATTCGACAACCAAGTCGTGTATTGAACTTCCTTAATGATTCTTGCTTCTAACAATCTTTTCACCTCTTCTTTCATCGTGTGCCTATGCAGCGGAGCCAACCTCCTCTACTTTTGCTTGATTGTCTTGAAACTTGGGTCCACATTGAGATGGTGACATGCAACTTCGGGACGCACTCCTGGCATGTCATTCGCTACCCAAGCGAACACATCAATGTACTTGTGCAACAACGAGATTATACTCGTACGTTCTTTTTAGGCTAACGAGGATCCTAACATAAAGTATTTCTCAATGCTTCCATCTATGAACTCTTTTGTTAGATCCTCAGCAATGCGAGATGACCGTTCAGCATCTGTGACTTCTCCAATAAACCGTTTCTGTAATTGCTATTTCTCTGGATTTCTGTCTATAACATCAGTATGCCCCTTCACCTTAATCGATGCAAGAACGCAAGTGCGTGAACTAACCTGATCTTCACGTACATTAATAACTTTATCATCCATTGGGAACCTGAGCATCTGGTGATAGGTTAAGGGGACCGCCTTCATCTCATGCAACCGGGTACGCCTCATGATAGCATAGCCCAACTCCGCATCGACGACCAGAAATTCGATCATCATCCCAACTGGCCCCAGCTGAACTAGGAGTGTGATCTTCCATTTTGGTAATACCATTTTGCCATTGGAGCCTATCAAAGGAGTGTTAGATTCTACCAAGTCCTCTTCCTTCAAGTCGAGCTTTTTTAATAGGCTAAAATACATAATCTCCAAGGAGCTACCTTAGTCAATTAGCACCCTCTTAACATCAAAATTGGCAATTCTTATGGTCATCACAAGGGCGTCATTATGTGGTTGGTATATCCCTATCAAGTCCTATTCAAAGAAACTGATTTTCTCGAGTGGTTTCTCCACCCTCGACCTCTTGTTCGCTGGCTTGCCGCTCGATCTTAATTGATAAACTTCTCAAGCTTATGCAGCCAACTTGATATAGGCCCTAGCCAAATTATTCATCGACATGTGTGGAGTTGCCGAATGTATAACATCAATGACACCTGCAGGTGTAGGTCGGTCGTGAGGGAGGTTGTCTACGTTAGTGTTGGCTTTTTCCTTGCCCTCAATGAAGTGTGACAGGTGATTTGCTCAGACCAGNTGAGGGAGGTTGTCTACGTTAGTGTTGGCTTTTTCCTTGCCCTCAATGAAGTGTGACAGGTGATTTGCTCAGACCAGCTCCTCCAAATGTTGCTTCAAGGATCGGCAATTTTTAGTCATGTGTCCTATGTTGCGGTGATATGAACACTTAAAATTTGGGTTTCTTCTCGCTGGGTCTCCTCCCAATTTGTTCGGCCACTTAAAATAGGGCTTTCCCTTGATTTGTGACAAAATTATGCAAATTAGCTCTTTGGACACTGTACTGACTCCCATATACGGGGATTTTGAGGGGAAGGCATCCTTCTCCTGGCTCCTTCCCCCCTCTCTAGTTGACTGTCCAAGCTTATCTTTGCTGAACTACTTCTTTCTCAGCTGTTCTTTCCTTGTATTCCTACCAAGTTCGTCGTCAACCTTAGCATACTTCTCGACTCTAGCCATCAGCTCCTCCATATTTAATGTTAGTCTTCTTATTAATGACTAGTACAGCAGATTCTCTTTTGGCAGCTCGATTTTGAATGTCGTAACCACTATTTCAGGGTTGCACGCCTCCACTTCGTTCATTGTTTCTCAATATCTATGGGCATACTCTCGCAACATCTCCCCATTCTTCTTCTTCAGACTCAATAGTGCTCCAACATCTTTAGGTTGCCGGCTACTAGTTATGAACCAAGCCATAAATTGCTTTGTTAGATGGCTCCAACTATCCACTGAATTTCTAGGGAGCCCATCGAACCATTTCATTGCCGATTCGCCAAGGCAACTTGGGAATATGGCACACAGCAAGCACACAACAATGGCTCATTCTTTCTATGCACAGTCATCATTTTCCTGTAATGACGAATGTGAGCAGTGGGATCCATCTTCCCATCATAGAGTTTGAAACTTGGAACGACAAACTTGCTCAGTATCCGAGCTTAGTCTATCCATTCGGTAAATGGTGAAAATTTCATTCCTCCAACGTATCCTCTAGTTGCTCTACGTGGAAGGTCCCTTGCTGACTTTTGCTCTAATCCTTTTAACCAACTATCAAGCTCATTCGTGATAAACTACTTCCAGTCCTCCTGATAGTCTATATGATTTGTCCTATTATGGTATTGGGTCTTCTGCAGATCTTCTTCTCTTTCCTCCTATCTGTCTAGCGTCCTGCAATGCCTCCTTAGAATGTGGCGGTCTCTAAGATCCGAGTCCTCTCTTTCGCTAGCTTTCCTCAGCTTTCGCTTCAGTTCTTCATTCTCTTGCTTCAAAGCCTTCTCCCTCGCATACGATTTCTTGAACATTTCGTCATGCGTGTCCAAGCAATCTTGTAATGATTGAACCAGCTTCATGATGGTAGGAGTATCACCCTTGGCACGAAAGGAACCTTCCTACGGATCATTATGTCGTTTTGGCCATCTTTAGTGTTGAAACTAGCAGAGGAAATTCTATCATCCTATTGTTCATCCCGACTATCGTAAATATCTACCTGGATATCACTTCTAGAAGGAAATGAGACGCGGTAGTTTGGCTCTGAATCTTCATGTTGTACATCATATTCTGATGGCGAGCCTAGTGTGCTCTTCAGTTTGACATGACTTTTTGTTGCAACTTCCCACAGACGGTGCCAAATGTAAGCGGAGAAGATCTTTCGCCTAGCCTTTATGATCGACCTGATCCTCCTCTGGGTCAAGCTTCCTACAAAACGAACAAATTGTCCAAGACCAAAGTGCTTCCGTCAAATACACTCCGATGCTTAAGTCAGTAATTGAAAATAAACAAATTTGTATTTTAAAAGAGTTTTGCGTACCTTTTGTTGATCCTTACTGGTTTATATAGACTCCAGTGATCTCTCCCTCTGGAGAGATTGGCACACTCTCCTTCAATTCAGCCTTATCTATTGGGTTTCCCCTAGGTTTTCTCTAACGCTCCCTTGATCTAAGCTCATACGTTGTTTAGATTGATTCAACTAGTACAGTCGAATCCCTTGAATTTAGGCTGTGATCATGTTATTCAGTTCCTATCCTGATCTGGCTAAACCCTTCTGCTCGGTCATTCCACCGACTGAACCAATTCGGCTTGGCTGCAACAGAGCCTTAGCCCTCACATGACCTCAGCGTGACTATTTACACGTGGCATAATTTTATGCCCCTTCAATGTTCTTCAAATATAATTCATTGATTTAATTCATTATAATTTTTTAATTGATAGTGAATCTCCTCCAACATTGATACTTGCCGCTAACCCGATAGCTGCAATGAATTTGTGAATAAATTAAATTTAAAGAGCATTATTAAAAATATTGAGATTAGAATACATTGGTGCATTTTTCTAAAACATATATTGAACAAATTGAGTTAAAAGATGTTTTTCATCTTGGCCAAGTTGAAACTCTGAATTTGTTTTATATGAAGAGTGTTCTTATTTTNGTGCATTTTTCTAAAACATATATTGAACAAATTGAGTTAAAAGATGTTTTTCATCTTGGCCAAGTTGAAACTCTGAATTTGTTTTATATGAAGAGTGTTCTTATTTTTTATTTTTTTTTTATTTTTATTCATGCAAATGACAAAACCACATTGGAGACATGGGAATGTTTAAAGTGCATAAAAGGCCAGTTTTCATGAAAACCTTTTTTTTTTCCCTCAATTTCGGAATCNGTTTTTCATCTTGGCCAAGTTGAAACTCTGAATTTGTTTTATATGAAGAGTGTTCTTATTTTATTTTATTTTTTTATTTTTATTCATGCAAATGACAAAACCACATTGGAGACATGTGGGAATGTTTAAAGTGCATAAAAGGCCAGTTTTCATGAAAACCTTTTTTTTTTTCCCTCAATTTCGGAAGCAACAAAGACTACACGTGTTTCTGAGTCATATTCGTTATTTCCTTCAGTGGAAATTAAAAAAAAAACCCTTATTATTAACAGGAAACCCTTATTATTTCCGAGTCATATTCGTTACTAACAGAAAACCCTTATTATTCTAAATTACACATATGCCCCTCGATTTGGTCATGTTTATGACAGCGCCTAATAATTTTTTTATTTTCTTTTGTAGGCCTGGTGCTGGGTTTGGTTTGGTAGTTTATGATGTGTGTTAAGTGCAATCGTGAATTATGAGTTTGAATGTCTTCAGAGTAGGATTTGGATCCCTCGGCTATAATTTTATTGATCGAATTTATATGGGTTACAATATATAAGTGAGTCCCCACTTAATAAAATTAGGAGAACAATATAAGAAGANTGGTTTGGTAGTTTATGATGTGTGTTAAGTGCAATCGTGAATTATGAGTTTGAATGTCTTCAGAGTAGGGTTTGGATCCCTCGGCTATAATTTTATTGATCGAATTTATATGGGTTACAATATATAAGTGAGTCCCCACTTAATAAAATTAGAAGAACAATATAAGAATAAACACGTAGGGTCGGCCTTAAGGCAACCCCATTTAAGCGGCCGCCTAGGGCCCCATCATTATAAGGGCCCACGATTGTCAAATAAAAACTCATAATATTTAAGGGAAAACAGAAGTCATTCCTTTATTAAGTTTTATTTGAGAGAAACTCATTTTTTTAAAAAAAATTTGATAAAAGTCCAATTTGAATGAAAAAATCAATAATATCCTCCAACCACAACTCTAATCGCTCAAAACAGCGATTATGGAAATCAAGNTTATAAGGGCCCACGATTGTCAAATAAAAACTCATAATATTTAAGGGAAAACAGAAATCGTTCCTTTATTAAGTTTTATCCGAGAGAAACTCTCTTTTTTTTAAAAAAAATTGATAAAAGTCCAATTTGAATTAAAAAAATCAATAATATCTTCCAACCACAACTCTAATCGCTCAAAACAGCGATTATGGAAATCACGTTCATTCCACAGAAGTAGCCAAAATGATATCCTTGATTCACGTCAATCCATTTCAAACTATACTTCAAACATGGACTCCGGTTTTATCTTCAAACGAAAAGCCATTGATTTCACCCATTTTAATTTCTAAATCAAAGCAAGATTTCCGGTTCCATTGTTTTTGGAATCATGACTTTGAAGATTTGATATTGTTAAATTTTGTGATCTTTAAATAAAAAATTTGAGTAACTTGTTATATTTTTTTAATATGTTGTCACACTATTTTTGAGTAACTCATCACATTATTTTTTATATTAGTACATTGTGTTTGAGTAACTTGTCACATTGTTTAATATGTTATTTATTATTTTTTGAGTACTTTGTCACATTTTTTTNAAATTTGAGTAACTTGTTATATTTTTTTAATATGTTGTCACACTATTTTTGAGTAACTCATCACATTATTTTTTATATTAGTACATTGTGTTTGAGTAACTTGTCACATTGTTTAATATGTTGTTTATTATTTTTGAGTACTTTGTCACATTTTTTTAATATGTTGTCATACTATTTTTGAGTAACTTGTCACATTATTTAATATGTTGTTACACTGTTTTTGAATAACTTGTCACATTGATTTTTATGATGTTACAGTGTTTTTGAGTAACTAGTTACATTATTTGTCATTGTTTTGCTACATTAATACTGGTACATTGCCTACTCAAAACCAAATCTTTTCGAGAAATTTGAGCCAAGTCCAAATCAGCTCTCCTTAGTCCTCAATTTCAACCAGTTCTCTGTAAAATTTGTGGGGAATAATTGGNGTAACTAGTTACATTATTTGTCATTGTTTTGCTACATTAATACTGGTACATTGCCTACTCAAAACCAAATCTTTTCGAGAAATTTGAGCTAAGTCCAAATCAGCTCTCCTTAGTCCTCAATTTCAACCAGTTCTCTGTAAAATTTGTGGGGAATAATTTGAATTTAAAGAAAGATTTACGACCCATTCTCTGTAAAATTCTGATTCAAGAAATCAACAATGACCAACTCAAAAAGAATTCGATTCATAAAAATAAAAAAGAGAAGACGATAATAAAGAGAAGACGAAACAAGCGCCTCTAGTTGAGTAATTTCTGTTAGATTAGAAGAGAAGTCTCAACTCTAAAATGGTGAAGAAAAAGTTAAAATCTTGCTACACCAAAAAAAAAAAAAAATTCTACATGCTATGTAAAATGAAAAGCTTCTTCAAAGAAGACTAAAATATTGAAGAAGAAAAACTTTTGATTCAAAATGATAATGTCAAATGAATTGATATTATATTTTTAAATTTAAACGGTTGAATATATCACAATAACACTATAAAGAATCTTTTCAAATATTTTCATATCAATTATGCATGAATCGAGACAATAATAATTAAGTAACATTAAAAAAGAAACTGAAAAATTGCTTACTTACAAATATTTTACCATTTAAAGGACTTACTTACATGTTAATACTGAAAATTTATATCCAAATAAAATCTAAAACATGCACCCACACCCAATTTTTCCAATATGTAACCAAACCCCTCTCTCTCTCTCTCTCTCTCTCTCTCTCTCTCTCTCTCCATTGATGATCGTTCCATTTATATAGCTCCAATCTTGCACTAATATAGGAATACTATATTTAATTAGCTTACAGCATACCTATCGTCACTCTCTTTAAATTATTGTGCTATTACCTTCAAAATTAAGAATAAGGTAGCTCGCTCCCTCCATGCACATATAGCCTTTTTCTTCAAATTTACGAATAAGGTTGCGATTATGTGATTTGATAGACAAAAAAAAGCACNAATACTATATTTAATTAGCTTACAGCATACCTATCGTCACTCTCTTTAAATTATTGTGCTATTACCTTCAAAATTAAGAATAAGGTAGCTCTCTCCCTCCATGCACATATAGCCTTTTTCTTCAAAATTACGAATAAGGTTGCGATTATGTGATTTGATAGACAAAAAAAAGCACATTTAAAATTAAAAGCTACATGTTTTCATTATTTATTTATACTAATGTTTACTTTTTCTTCAACTTCATAAAATAAGAATGCTTATACAATATAATCATTTGTAGCATCAAATATTTATTTTATTAGGAAGTATTTTTATTTATTTCAAATATGTCAACTAAAAAATAATGAATCTTGATATAAAGTGCGAAAAAAAAAAGAGATAAAAATAGAAAAAATCTAATAAATCATATTTTATATTACATTGTCAAGGGCCATTTTCAAATTCTCGCCTAGGGCACCGATTCATGTTGGGCCGGCCCTAGAAACACGGACACCACAAGCCACGAATATGTTCAAAAAAAATCAAAAGGACATAAAGAAAACACGCTTTTTATGTCATTTTCTTTCCTTAACTCATTGAAACCTCAGAAAGAGCTCTGAATACAAGGAGAATGCCTTGAGCATTAGAAAATTACCATGTATCACAATTTGGAATCCAACACACACAAAATTAGTAACAAAATCGTAGAACATTCAATTATAATACACAAAAAGTTCTTAATAGCTGAAGTTAGATATAACGATAGATTCAAGTTGTAGTGCAATATCACAAAACAGTTTTATTGATACATTACAATTTGATGATGATACAGTCGAATCATTTTAGAGGCCTTGAACTAGGGTGTCAATCGTATCAGATTAAACGGTTACATGTCAGGTTAAACGAGTAAAAAACATACAAATTCATACACGACATGTTTAATAAATGGATAAAGATTTTTAACACAAACACAAATCGTTTAATAAACAAGTAACACGACACGACTTGTTTAACTTATTTAAAAATAACAAANACATGTTTAATAAATGGATAAAGATTTTTAACACAAACACAAATCGTTTAATAAAAAGGTAACACGACACGACTTGTTTAACTCATTTAAAAATAACAAAAAAATAAAAAACAAAAAAGAAAAATATTATTATTTTAACAAATTTTTACACTCCATTTTTGTTAACAAATTTTTACACTATTTTTTTTTTGCTTCCAAGTTAACAAATTTTTACAATTTATTTTTNAATAAAAAACAAAAAAGAAAAATATTATTATTTTAACAAATTTTTACACTCCATTTTTGTTAACAAATTTTTACACTATTTTTTTTTTGCTTCCAAGTTAACAAATTTTTACAATTTATTTTTTTTTTTACTTCCAAATGTACTTTCCTCAATTAGAATAGTTCTAGCCAAAGTCAACACCAAACGGCCGCAACTAACAACCGAGAGCCATAAGCCACAGGGTCAACTAAAACCACGAGGCCCACTGTCTCTTTTATAGACAACAAAGCTCTATCCTTCCGCTCTTTATGGCGACGTGGGATTGAAAGAAAAGACAATTCAACGATCCAAAGGCTCAAAACTTTTGTTTCCTATTCTTTTTAAATTGATTTTTTTACTTTTTTAAAAAAAAAATATTTTTTTAACTGTTTTTTCTTTACTCATTCTTAATTTATTATTATATTAAATTTATTTAAAAGAGTGCTAAACGGATTGATAGGTCTCACCCAAATACGACTCGTTTATTAAACGTGTTTAATGGATCAATCCGTTTACCACCCAAATTCGTTTAATTCGTATCGATTTGTGTTGTTTAATCGTGTCGTGTCTGATTTTGACAGGTGAAGTTTGACTCATACTTTACATAAACCATTATCAATATTAATTAGAACGGAAGATGTCATTCCAGATACGATTTAGTCGNTTTTATATGTATATAAAATAATTATTAATTTATTATTATATTAAATTTATTTAAAATGGTGCTAAACGGATTGATAGGTCTCACCCAAATACGACTCGTTTATTAAACGTGTTTAATGGGTCAATCCGTTTACCACCCAAATTCATTTAATTCGTATCGATTTGTGTTGTTTAATCGTGTCATGTCTGATTTTGACAGGTGAAGTTTGACTCATACTTTACATGAACCATTATCAATATTAATTAGAACGGAAGATGTCATTCCAGATACGATTTAGTCGTATAGTAAGAGAGTAGCTGACCCCCAGCTTGATCAATCATTGAAGTGTAGGAAGAGTGTGGAAGCATTTTATGGTTTCCTTGTTTGGACCGACATTGACATCTCCTAATAAAATTTGAGACAATTCTTTGATTGGAAAAGCAAAATGGAACATGGAATCATATGTTATGTTTGAAAAAATTGTATTTTGACCCCTCAACATCTTGTTTTTCATATTACACCTTCCATCAAATAATTGAACAGATAATTTGAGAAACTTAACAAGAGTGAAGTGAAATCATCACATTCTAAAAAGAAAAGTATACTTTCCATTACATGTGCGACTGAAACTTTAATGCCAAACAGCTCTCTTGCCCATTGGTTTCTTTTTCAAATCTTTTTAAGTTGGGTTGTGATTGGGCTAAAGAAGCTGTAGGGTTATAATAAACTATCATTATATTAATTAAAGCTGAGATTTAGGTTATCTCAAGGGTTTACTTTGGAGATTTGATGACGTTAAACAGATTATGCAGCCCATAAAATAGACTATCAGAGAGCATCCACATCACTTTCCCCGTTCACTTCTTCATTTCCCCCATTTTAACAAATTTTCATCTCAAATTTTACTACCAAAGTTGGAATGAAGTTAGCACTATAGGACGACATTTCTACTCTTCAGTAACATATTGGAAAATGAAAAATATTTTAAAAAATAATAGATTTTTTTAATTGAGTGATAAGTTCTAACAAAAAAAGAAGTGAACCAAAAAAAATTAAATGAATTCAAAGGGAGTGAATCCTACAAGTTGGCAAGCTCCACCTAAAAAGTAATATAGATACTCAAAAAATATTAAGTAATATAGTATTGTTTTTTTTTTTTTGGTACAGTAATCAAACCCTTTTGTTGAAATATCAAAGTACAAGAATCTAATGCAGAGGCAAGAGTTTTTTCATTCAACTATTGTCAAAGAAAATTTTATTGCTCACAAGCATTAGGGGGACACCAAAATGCCGGAGAGGACTCTTCCGAAATGAGGACAGAAATTCGGGGCACCCTTCATGGCTGCAACTGCGGCTTTTGGGCACCACCACCACTACTCTGACATATCATAAGTCTCTTGGAATCCAAGCTCATTCAATGATCCATAAACCCTCAAAGTACAATTACAGATTTTTTTTTTTTTTGGCAGAACATCAAGACTTAGCTCAAACATTTACTCAAATTTGAGTTAATATTTTACTCAAAATGTTTGATTTGATATAAAGTACTCCAATGAAGAAATTTAAATTTAAAGGAGGATAAATTCAAATTTAAAAAAAAATGAAATACAATCGTTGGATCTTTAAAAGATGGTGAAATCTAACTATTGAAAATTTTATTAAATATTTGAGTCCCGACTAAAAATTTGTGTCTCATTTTATTGGATATGATGAGTTTAAATAAGCGCGTAGAGCTTGTTTTTAGTCTATTTAATTTGAGTAAAAGATTTGAGTAAAAGTTGAATATACCCGCAAGCTCCATGAATTGATAGATATAGAAATAAGTATTTGAATTGGATATCGAAAAACAACTGATACCAAAGTTTACAAATTTTTTGGGTTAAGATATAAGTTGTGAGTTATAATTACAACGAAAAATAGTTTGGATTGATACTATAAATATATATTTTTTTGGGATCATGTTATAACTTTCGGCATTCAATTTATAACTTTTTTAGGGATCAAGTTATACCTTTTTAGAATGTTTGAGATCAATCTTAATTATTTTAGAATCGATTCTAAATGTTAAAATAGATCCAAACATTCTAGTTGCTAAACCAAAAAGATTATAAAGGATCCCAAAAGGGCAAAGTTATTTATACATAATTTACTTGCTGAATTTGTTGACTTTTAATCATTTATGAATTCCAATATTTTATTAGGACTCGCAATCAATTCAGTAGTTTTGACACGTCAGGTTAATAAATTTTTTCAGTAAATTAGGTCTAAATAATATTATTGATCCAAAAACTATAATTTAAAAACTCAAAAAAAATTGTATATGATGGTACATCATTGATCCTAAATGTTAGGGTAAAAATTCCATCCCAAATCGCCAAAAGATTGTAAATGATTCCAAAAAAATAGTGTAAAAAATTTAAACAGTTGTATACGATGTTCAATAATGCTACACACATCACCTTTCTACGTCAATTTTGTGCACCGCCTTAACATATAGACCGCAGGGAAGGCCAGGGGGCGGAGCTACTTGGGTCAGCCCCCACTCAATTTTGAAGAAATACTACATATTTATTGTATTAGAAAAATGAATTATATTTAGTTTATTACATTGCCCCCTCTTAAGTTTTTGAAAATTTGCATAATAGTCTTATGCTATGGAAAATAGGAAGGATGGAAAATAAGAGGGATACACTTTCTGTCCTTCAAGGATGAAAAATATGAATGATACATTTTCATTCTTTTGTGTTTGGTTGGATGGATGAAAAATAAAAATGACTAATTATTTTTTTAATTTTTTTTTTGTGCTGACTAAGATTAGGGGTGACAATCGAGTCGTNGGGATCAAGTTATACCTTTTTAGAATGTTTGAGATCAATCTTAATTATTTTAGAATCGATTCTAAATGTTAAAATAGATCCAAACATTCTAGTTGCTAAACCAAAAAGATTATAAAGGATCCCAAAAGGGCAAAGTTATTTATACATAATTTACTTGCTGAATTTGTTGACTTTTAATCATTTATGAATTCCAATATTTTATTAGGACTCGCAATCAATTCAGTAGTTTTGACACGTCAGGTTAATAAATTTTTTCAGTAAATTAGGTCTAAATAATATTATTGATCCAAAAACTATAATTTAAAAACTCAAAAAAAATTGTATATGATGGTACATCATTGATCCTAAATGTTAGGGTAAAAATTCCATCCCAAATCGCCAAAAGATTGTAAATGATTCCAAAAAAATAGTGTAAAAAATTTAAACAGTTGTATACGATGTTCAATAATGCTACACACATCACCTTTCTACGTCAATTTTGTGCACCGCCTTAACATATAGACCGCAGGGAAGGCCAGGGGGCGGAGCTACTTGGGTCAGCCCCCACTCAATTTTGAAGAAATACTACATATTTATTGTATTAGAAAAATGAATTATATTTAGTTTATTACATTGCCCCCTCTTAAGTTTTTGAAAATTTGCATAATAGTCTTATGCTATGGAAAATAGGAAGGATGGAAAATAAGAGGGATACACTTTCTGTCCTTCAAGGATGAAAAATATGAATGATACATTTTCATTCTTTTGTGTTTGGTTGGATGGATGAAAAATAAAAATGACTAATTATTTTTTTAATTTTTTTTTTGTGCTGACTAAGATTAGGGGTGACAATCGAGTCGTGTCATGTCAAATTCGTGTTGAGTCATAAAATTATGAGCCTTTTATATTTCTTGTTCGAGTGTCAGGTCATTTTCAAGTTTGTGTCGAGTTATAATCAAATTCGTATCTTAAAATTCGTGTCGAGTTCGAGTCGTATTATAGTGTTGATTAAAAAATTTTCACCCCTAATTAAGATGAAAAAAATATATTTTTAATTTTATTTTTTTTATTTATTTTATCATTGTATTTTTATATGAAATTAATGTATACATAATATATAGACAAATAAGATACATATCAATACAAATAATTAATTTTTCATCCACTTTTCTTTTGATTTTAAAGGGATTAATTTTGTTGAGTTGGAAAGAAAGTTAATTCACACACTTTTTCATCCTTACTATTTTCCTTCTTTACCAAATATAATGTTTTATTTATCCCTCTAACTTTTCATCCTTCCAATTTTTCATCATACTAAACGGAGCATTAGTCTATTTTCTTTTCGGTAAGTTAGTGGTACATTGACCTATAATTTGCTGAAATAAATATTTTATTTTTAGACTAAATAATAAATCAAATGTAAAACATCTTAACTCATATATTAACCGAAGATGAAACCTTTATTATTTAATATATTTCCTCTTATTCTTTAAAAATAGTTGTATAGTTATCTATCAATTTTTTTTTTAGATTGTTGGCTCATAAATTAGTATCACACAAATTAATGCAACTAATAAAATATACTAACCCGAAAGATCAATTTAAGCTATTCCAAAAAATCAATTTCTCAACCACATTAAAAGAAAACTATTGAGAATTTTATGTCATGAAACTAAACAATAATAGTCAATTCTTGAAATTTAATACAATGTTAACGTGTTCTACTTGTATAAATATAATACCCAATTTACTCCTTATTAATTAATATCCAAATTTTTGTTTCTTAGTTAATTAACTTTTCATTCATATTCTTGCCCCCTCTTGAATAGAATTCTAGCTCCGCCCCTAGGAGAGGCTCAAGATAATTTAAGACTTAAAGCGAAATTATTAAAAGAAAAAATTAATTTATTATTAATGTTTATGTATGAGAGACAAAAGAAATATGCGATAGTGTAGTCGAGAAAGATGTTTCAACTTTTGTTTTTGCTTTTACTTTTGCTTTATAGTGTGTGTTTTTAATTTCAACTTTTTTTTTATTTTTTACTAAAGATAGAGCATAGATGAGAGTAAATATGAGTTGATTTTTTAATATTTTTTTATTTTTTTAATTTCTAATTTTTAGGTTTCTAATGTAATGGATTAGATTATTGGCCTAAATTATTGTAATAAAAATTTTGATTTAACTTAATCTTTTAGGGCTTAAAATTTTTTGGATTCATATATTTTTGTGAACTAGTAATGTACCAAAAATTATGTGACCTTCTAAAAATTTGGGATCTAAAATACAACCTTTATTTTTTAAAGAAATTTGGAGGTCAGTCTCCCTTTATGGACTTATTTGGTAGAAAAATTATTTAATATTAAATCTATTATAATCTCAATTGTATAAAATACACCTAGTAATTACGTTTAATTAAAATAATTTTTTATTTTATTGGGCCGGCCTTCCCACAGAGTTTATTAGATAAACAAGGACTCTAATTGTATCACATCAAGTGTTATAAGAGAAATGGCGTATAAAGATGATATCCACAGCATTATTTTATGATGTATATCATTGATCCTAAATATTAGGTTGAAAATTCAATCGCAAAACCCCGAAAGATAATAAATTATCCCAAAAATATAGTGCAAAAACTCTTAAAAGTTGTATATCATGGTACGATACCATGTTTTTTTTTTTTTGGGTATGATAGAGTACGATAGACCTCTCCTATAAAATAATAGTGCAACTCTCTCTCTCTCTCTATATCTGTCTATCTCTCAATGTCTCTCTCCCATGAGTCATGCCTATGAAAGCAGCTTCCTTCCTAAACTAATTTATTAGTTTAATTTGTTGACCTAATTTGTTAATCTAATAATTCTAATGACATCACGTTATTAAGTCAACAAATTATGTCAAATTTTTAGGTCTAAATAGCATTTTCCTAAAACAATTACTTCCCATCAACAAATTTTTATCCGTTTTTGCTTCCAACACATATTGTAGAGTTCTACTGAGGTGAGACTCACAAAACACTATCTGATGGAACCACCGACGAAACAGCTATATGCCCAGGAAACCTCAAGCACCATCTCTCCACCAGAGGCCTCCCTATGTCCACCATATACATCTTTGCTAAACTCGAAAGAGAACATCCAAGAAGAAGGAGAAGAAGCAGATCAAGAGCACGAGACTAAGCCCGATCTCAAAAAGGATCTCAAGCTTGCCGGAGAGGCCTCGAATCATCTGTCCAATCCAGAGCTCAATCTCATTGATTGTTTGAACATGACTTCATCAGAAACTCCACAAGAATCTAATGCAGAACCAAGAGTTTTTTCATGCAACTATTGTCAAAGAAAATTTTATTGCTCACAAGCATTAGGGGGACACCAAAATGCCCACAAGAGAGAGAGGACTCTTGCGAAACGAGGACAGATATTCGTGGCACCCTTCATGGCTGCGGCCGCGGCTTTTGGGCACCACCACCACTACTCTAACATGGCTTCTCTTCCTCTTCATGGTGGCTATCATAAGTCTCTTGGAATCCAAGCTCATTCAATGATCCATAAACCTGTGCATAAGAGTTTGTATGGACATACTGGATGGCTGAGACCTTCTATAGACCAACAACAGGCAATAGGGAAACTAGAAGCACTGGATAATTACCCTGCAATTGTATCAACAGGCCGATCCTCTCGAGGGGGTATTGGTAGATTTGACATGGTTAGGACGATAACAGCTCCTCCCACCGATGGAGTGGTTGGTGGGCGGCTTTGGGACAGTGGTGGCCGTTTGAAGGCTAATAATCAAGATGAAATGCAAAATCTTGACTTGTCTCTCAAGCTCTAAGTCTTTAGTAAAAAGGAAAGAATGGTTCGTCCTGTGCTAATTGCAAGGCTCCAAATTAATGTATATTGAATATCAATGCCAGTGATTGCTGTCTGTCCGTGGGTTGATGATCAATTCAAAATTCAAGACGAGCACATCAGATCCTCAATAAGTATCTCAGGCTACAACTAAGTTCGATTTCTTTTTTCCGTTTAATCGAATTCTGTGTCTGTGATCTCTCTTTTGGCTTGGTTGAGTTTTGGTTTATAGTCACTTCTTCTGAGATTATTTCTGTGTATATATACTTGATTATCAGTTTCATTTTTTATATAAATTCAATCAGATTTCATACCTGTGGTCTTTCTTTCAGTCTGGTTTAGTTTTGGTTATAGACACTTTCTGGGACTGCTAGTGTATACTTGATCATTGAGAAGTATTAAAAAAAAATTAGCCTCTTTGTTCTTACCCCCGAGCTTAAATGCCTATCTCTAGGCAGTATGATAAATGATTAAAATTTTGTTTCGGTGTATTTTTTCAGTCCGCTAAAAAACACAAATGTTTCAAAAATATTTTGAAAACAACATGAAAACGAATACAAATTTTAAGAGTTTATTTCTAAAAAATATTGGTCAAAATATACCAAAACATCTCAAAATATCTCAAAACATTCTAAAGAAATGATAGAATTTGAAATATTTCAAAACACATCAAAACATTATAAAACACCTTGAAACATGAATTTTAATTTCATCACTATTTCGTTTCAATCCACTTGAAAACAAAAATATTTTAGCCGTTTCAACCATTTTGAAACGAAATTTTAATTCTTTAACATCATTCAAGAGCTTCTTGTGCTAATACTAGACCAAAAATACTTATATCCTTGGGGAAGCGGCAAAATTACTAAATCTCCACAACTGAAGAGATTTTGAAAACTAAGATTTAGTCAGGGATCGAATTTTTGTTTTGGTGTATTGTTTTGATCAATTAAAAAATAGAAATGTTTCAGAGATATTCCCAAAACGTTTTTGGAAATAACATGAANTTATAGTGTGTGTTTTTAATTTCAACTTTTTTTTTATTTTTTACTAAAGATAGAGCATAGATGAGAGTAAATATGAGTTGACTTTTTAATATTTTTTTATTTTTTTAATTTCTAATTTTTAGGTTTCTAATGTAATGGATTAGATTATTGGCCTAAATTATTGTAATAAAAATTTTGATTTAACTTAATCTTTTAGGGCTTAAAATTTTTTGGATTCATATATTTTTGTGAACTAGTAATGTACCAAAAATTATGTGACCTTCTAAAAATTTGGGATCTAAAGTACAACCTTTATTTTTTAAAGAAATTTGGAGGTCAGTCTCCCTTTATGGACTTATTTGGTAGAAAAATTATTTAATATTAAATCTATTATAATCTCAATTGTATAAAATACACCTAGTAATTACGTTTAATTAAAATAATTTTTTATTTTATTGGGCCGGCCTTCCCACAGAGTTTATTAGATAAACAAGGACTCTAATTGTATCACATCAAGTGTTATAAGAGAAATGGCGTATAAAGATGATATCCACAGCATTATTTTATGATGTATATCATTGATCCTAAATATTAGGTTGAAAATTCAATCGCAAAACCCCGAAAGATAATAAATTATCCCAAAAATATAGTGCAAAAACTCTTAAAAGTTGTATATCATGGTACGATACCATGTTTTTTTTTTTTTGGGTATGATAGAGTACGATAGACCTCTCCTATAAAATAATAGTGCAACTCTCTCTCTCTCTCTATATCTGTCTATCTCTCAATGTCTCTCTCCCATGAGTCATGCCTATGAAAGCAGCTTCCTTCCTAAACTAATTTATTAGTTTAATTTGTTGACCTAATTTGTTAATCTAATAATTCTAATGACATCACGTTATTAAGTCAACAAATTATGTCAAATTTTTAGGTCTNTTTTTCAGTCCGCTAAAAAACACAAATGTTTCAAAAATATTTTGAAAACAACATGAAAACGAATACAAATTTTAAGAGTTTATTTCTAAAAAATATTGGTCAAAATATACCAAAACATCTCAAAATATCTCAAAACATTCTAAAGAAATGATAGAATTTGAAATATTTCAAAACACATCAAAACATTATAAAACACCTTGAAACATGAATTTTAATTTCATCACTATTTCGTTTCAATCCACTTGAAAACAAAAATATTTTAGCCGTTTCAACCATTTTGAAACGAAATTTTAATTCTTTAACATCATTCAAGAGCTTCTTGTGCTAATACTAGACCAAAAATACTTATATCCTTGGGGAAGCGGNTTCGTTTCAATCCACTTGAAAACAAAAATATTTTAGCCGTTTCAACCATTTTGAAATGAAATTTTAATTCTTTAACATCATTCAAGAGCTTCTTGTGCTAATACTAGACCAAAAATACTTATATCCTTGGGGAAGCAGCAAAATTACTAAATCTCCACAACTGAAGAGATTTTGAAAACTAAGATTTAGTCAGGGATCGAATTTTTGTTTTGGTGTATTGTTTTGATCAATTAAAAAATAGAAATGTTTCAGAGATATTCCCAAAACGTTTTTGGAAATAACATGAAAACGAACACAAATTTTGAGAGTTTATTTCCAAAATATTATGAAATCTTGATCAAAATATACTAAGACATCTCAAAACACCTCAAAACATTCTGAAACAATGGTGAAAACGTGTTGAAGTATCTCAAAACACATCCGAACATTCTAAAACACCTNTATTCCCAAAACGTTTTTGGAAATAACATGAAAACGAACACAAATTTTGAGAGTTTATTTCCAAAATATTATGAAATCTTGGTCAAAATATACTAAGACATCTCAAAACACCTCAAAACATTCTGAAACAATGATGAAAACGTGTTGAAGCATCTCAAAAAACATCCGAACATTCTAAAACACTTTGAAGCATTAGATTTTTGATTCCATCACAATTTCGTTTCGGTTCTCTTAAAAATGGAAATATTTCAACCGTTTCGATCATTTTAAAACGAAATTTTAATCCTTAAATTTAGTTCATTTTCAGGGGATCCAAGTGACTTTAGCCTACACTCCAATTGTGTACATTTTAGATTTAAAAAAAAAAAACTGATACCAACTTGTACANACAATTTCGTTTCGGTTCTCTTAAAAATGGAAATATTTCAACCGTTTCGATCATTTTAAAATGAAATTTTAATCCTTAAATTTAGTTCATTTTCAGGCGATCCAAGTGACTTTAGCCTACACTCCAATTGTGTACATTTTAGATTTTTAAAAAAAAAACTGATACCAACTTGTATATCAAAAAAGGAGAGATAACAAGTTAATTAGCCCATCATCGTAGTTCGAATGATAGAGTGACGGTGGCTAATATCTCGACGGTCCAAATTCGAGCCTTAGAAGGGACATCTTGTTTAACCCAATTCATATAATCAATATATATATATATATATATATATATATATATATATATATATATATATATATGATTGCACACATTCAATGTCTATGTCGCCACCATGAGTCATAGGGCCGTGGTTGGGATGATTCTCTCAGTTAAATAATAGTGTTTTAAGTATCAAGACATTCATAAGGCCGGCCTGAATTACTCAATGTGTTTTGCTAACAAAAGGCATTCAGAAAGACATGAACAAAATCAAGGAGATCTTCTAAATGGGACCCTGAAAATATTCCATTTTGATTGATTGACATCATTATCAAGACTATTGTACCCAACATTCAACAAGTATTAAGAAAATTCATTTTGAGACATATAAAACTTATGGCACCTCAAATTAATTTCATGAATTATGTTCCATTTTGATTGATTAACATCGTTATCAAGATTATAGTACCAAACATTCAACAAGTATCATGAAATCCACAAAAAAAATATTTTTGATTTAAGACATTTAAACTTTATGACACCTCAAATCATTTAATTAACCACTAAAACACCACCAAGAAATGGAGATAACATGGAGAAAATATGAAGCTGTCAACTACAAATATAATATATAATATAAAAACCAACAATAGTGAGTTGGATAACATTTCAATCATACCTTAAAAGAAGAAAAAGATTGTTACTTTATTCTCTTGTTAGATTTTAAATTTGGAAATGTTATGTTATGTTATGTTAATTAGTGGAACTGGTGCTTGTCTTCGATGTAAGGTTTTCCGTTTAATTATAGGATCACTAAATCTAGGAAAGATTTGATTCCTATTTTAAAATCTAGTGTGATTGTCAAAGTCTATGTCAACACGTTTTATTTAATACCATACTAGGCAGCTTTATAGGGATTGGTGGGATTTATTTAAGCCTTTCTAGCCCTGGAAATATGGGCATTTTAACACTCCTTGATAATATAAATTAGGGTTAATTATAAATTAGACCCTAAAAAAATTTTTGAATCTTAATTTATACCCTCAAAGATCAATAATTTTAATTTATACCCTTAACGATATAAATTTGTATTAATGTGCACATGAAACTAACAGCCGTCTAATTTATAAATAGATAAATTACACCTAATTCCCTTTATATTTGTCACTTAATTATACCTTCACATTTAAAATGTTACACATACTGACATACACCCTCTGAGAATCCAAATATGACTAAAAATATNACAGCCGTCTAATTTATAAATAGATAAATTACACCTAATTCCCTTTATATTTGTCACTTAAGTATACCTTCACATTTAAAATGTTACACATACTGACATACACCCTCTGAGAATCCAAATATAACTAAAAATGTNTAATTTATAAATAGATAAATTACACCTAATTCCCTTTATATTTGTCACTTAATTATACCTTCACATTTAAAATGTTACACATACTGACATACACCCTCTGAGAATCCAAATATGACTAAAAATATTCCTCCAATTAGGCATCCAAATAATTCTGTTCAAGTGAAGTATTGTATTGAATATAAACAACATTATATAACATCATTATTCTTGAACATTATTTAATACTTGTATTGTATTGAACATTTAAAAAATAAACCTGATTTTGAACTTTATAGTACAACAGGCCCACAAAAATAAAGGATAGTATAAAAATTATAATTGCATATTAGGACGACATCATGTTTTTTAACGATTACATTAACGTATATTGACGACAGAGGGTTATGTATTATACACGCACAAACATCAGGGGCATAGGTATAATGTTCTAGAGGTGAGGGGGATCAGTGATTAAGTGACAAACTTGAAAGAGTTTAGGTATAATTTATCCATTTAGTTTTAGACAGCAAACTGACGGCTGTTAGTTTCAGGTGCATATTAATACAAATTTATATCTTTGAGAGCGTAAATTAAGATTTTTGANATTAACGTATATTGACGACAGAGGGTTATGTATTATACACGCACAAACATCAGGGGTATAGGTATAATGTTCTAGAGGTGAGAGGGATCAGTGATTAAGTGACAAACTTGAAAGAGTTTAGGTATAATTTATCCATTTAATTTTAGACAGCAAACTGACGGCTGTTAGTTTCAAGTGCATATTAATACAAATTTATATCTTTGAGAGCGTAAATTAAGATTTTTAANGAAACTAACAGCCGTCTAATTTATAAATAGATAAATTACACCTAATTCCCTTTATATTTGTCACTTAATTATACCTTCACATTTAAAATGTTACACATACTGACATACACCCTCTGAGAATCCAAATATGACTAAAAATATTCCTCCAATTAGGCATCCAAATAATTCTGTTCAAGTGAAGTATTGTATTGAATATAAACAACATTATATAACATCATTATTCTTGAACATTATTTAATACTTGTATTGTATTGAGCATTTAAAAAATAAACCTGATTTTGAACTTTATAGTACAACAGGCCCACAAAAATAAAGGATAGTATAAAAATTATAATTGCATATTAGGACGACATCATGTTTTTTAACGATTACATTAACGTATATTGACGACAGAGGGTTATGTATTATACACGCACAAACATCAGGGGCATAGGTATAATGTTCTAGAGGTGAGGGGGATCAGTGATTAAGTGACAAACTTGAAAGAGTTTAGGTATAATTTATCCATTTAGTTTTAGACAGCAAACTGACGGCTGTTAGTTTCAAGTGCATATTAATACAAATTTATATCTTTGAGAGCGTAAATTAAGATTTTTGATTTTTGAGAGTATAAATTGAAATTCAAAAAAGCTTTTAGAATATAATTTGTGATTAACCCTATAAATTAATGGGTTCAACTACCATATCTTTTAATTTTTTCTTATCAGAATATGTTGTGTAAAAAAAAATTATATTTTATTAATTTTTTATTTTATTATTTTCAAGATCTATGGTTGCAAACAAATTAACACAAAATCAATAATCCACAACAAATTTTGGTATAATACAACTTTGGTAACATTATGCCCTCCATAAAGCCACTTGTCATCCTTTACATGCGTGTTGTTTTTTTTTTTTTTCTACATCTTAGAAATGGTATTTCCCTATATATATCATCTGCCACCTTAACTAACTTGGTGATTCAAGCAAACTCATAACTCAGATTAATTCACTAGTCTTGTACTCCGTTTGATAGGAATGATGAAAAATAAGAAAAATAAAAAGTAGGAGGGATACACTTTCTATCCTTCAAGGATGAAAAGTAGGAAGGACATATTTTCCTTCTTTTGTATTTGGGTGGATGAATAAAAAATAAAAATGACTATTTTTTTTTTTTTGTGCTGGCTAAGATTAGGGATGACAATTGAGTCGTGTCCTGTCAAATTCGTATTGAGTCATTACGGGTTTGTATCGAATATTAGTCAAACCTAACTTAACTNAATTTGGGTAAAGTGGTTTCACCTTAGCCTTTCGATGGGAAAGTAGAGCTGAACTATTTTTTCTCATGTGAATGCTGACTTAAATGACAAGTGAGTCCTGCTGTTGTCGGAAAGAATTTACTTTTGGCGGAAAGCAGATTTTGACAGATGGCTGGTGGCATCTTTACTAGAGGAAAGATCCGGAGTGCCAAATAATATCTCATCGATATATGTAATAGATAGANCAGATGGCTGGTGGCATCTTTACTAGGGGAAAGATCCGGAGTGCCAAATAATATCTCATCGATATATGTAATAGACAAATTTTCTTTCTTTATTGAAGAAAGTAGTGATTGAAGCTATCACACATATAGACAAGTATCATTATGGGGTAGATATATCTACCAGATCATCATGTCTTGGAATGGATGCAATGTAGGGGCGACTGACGCCTGTGATGAAGCAGAAGAACTACTTTCACTGGCTGCTTGTTGAAGAAGCTGTTGTGCTAGCTCAATGAGGGCAACTATCTTCTTGTTGGATTGTTTGTTGGAATCCTTAGAGGAGGATTTCTCTTTCATGGGTTCTTTCTTAGTGGANCTCAATGAGGGCAACTATCTTCTTCTTAGATTGTTTGTTGGAATCCTTAGAGGAGGATTTCTCTTTCATGGGTTATTTCTTAGTGTATTTCTTGGGCTCTTCTAGAGTAGAAATCCTGAGAAGAGGCATGACTTGTCTGACTGGAGTTGCTGGGGTTGCCTGAACCACTGTTGGGGTTGGGACCCTGACTGGAAACTCCTATTTGACATGGTCAATTATTGGTTTTTGTTGGAACCTGGGCCACCATTTGACATAAAATTGTCTGGCGATTTTATAACCAATAATTTCTCATTTTCATTTGCATATTCATGGTACTTTGTACCTGCAAATAAATGTTATTAAAATAGGAAACTGATTCTCATGTTTACTAGGTCGATAAACAGAGGAGAATGCTATAATTTGATCTTGAAAATCAGCTGGAAAAATTTCATGAATGGGGCCATGAATAAACCATCATTGTGCGAATCAAGATAAAATCTGGCTCTTGAAATCTTTATGAAACTATAAGAACCAAGAATGATCGAAAGAATCATTTTGGTAGAGCATAAGTTTAAACTATGATTCTTTATAATCATAGTAATTAAACTTTCTCTTATGATAGGATAAATCCCAGAGGGAAGAAAGNTTCTTTATAATCATAGTAATTAAACTTTCTCTTATGATAGGGTAAATCCTAGAGGGAAGAAAGGTGAGATCCCTAATCTTTGAGAGAAATAATTTTTAAAATATGTAGTGAATGATAAATAATTCTACTCGAGTCATTTTTATCAAATATGGGCTTGACGAAAATGGACTGAGTATAAAATAAGATGTCCTGATAGAACTGAAAGATCTTTTTAGGGTCAGATGGAATAAAGGTCCATCCTGGCTCAAGGTAAGCTGCGACTAAGTCCATTGGGTTGCTTAAATGAGCATGAACTGGTTCAATAGCAAATACATTTTGGGTATAAGCTTTGATGTAATCAGTTGTTAGGCCTTCAGGGACAAACTGGGGTTTGTGCCTGGAATATGGGTTTGCCAATTGGCTAGTGGTGCCTAGTTGGGTTAGAACAACAGGTCTTAGGGCCTACTGGGCCATTTGGAGAAAAGTGTTTGGTGGTACTATGGTGGATTTGACTACTGGCCTTGTTGGGTTAGGATTACCGAGGGGTTGGAACCTATTGGTAATCTGAATAGCAGAGGATAAAGGTTTTGGGCTTGGCAAGACTGGTGGGCTTGGCAAGGCTAACTGTTTATCTAAGTTTGCCTTTTCTTGGGCAAATATTTGACTAAGTTTTTTCTTTCCAGTATCCCCTCCCGACTTTGGAAGGGGTACCAGGGTTGTTATCTTTCCTGTCCGCCGTGAAGTTCCTACAAAAATTCACGGGTTAAGNTTTCCAGTATCCCCTCCCGACTTTGGAAGAGGTACCAGGGTTGTTATCTTTCCTGTCCGCCGTGAAGTTCCTGCAAAAATTCACGGGTTAGGAAATCAAAAATGCAGTTATTACCGCCTTTAAGATATTCGATATCAAAATCAAAAATACTTAAAATAGATTGTCATCTGGCAAAAATCTGCTTACTAGTAATGTTTTGTATGTCTTTTTCTAAAACATACTTTGCTAATTTGCAGTCTATTGTTACTACAAATTTCTGATTTAGTATATCATTCTGGAATTTTGAGATGCACAGGACAATAGCTAAAATTTCTTTTTTAATGGTATTATAGTTTACTTGTGCCTTATTCCAGATACCAAAATGGAAACGAACAATTTGTTCTAGAGAGTCTAGAGTAAGTTTTTGAAGTAGGATACCACCGTAACCAATGTCGGAGGCATCAGTTTGGATGATTTTAAAGGAATCAACCGAATGAATACCAAGGCAAGGCAAAGTTTTAATGAACTGCTTGACTTGCTGAACTATAGATGTATGAACAGATGTCCAAGGAGGAGGATTTCCTTTGAGTTTGTCATACAAAGGTTTAACGGTTTTTCTAAGATCCTGATAGAAGTCAGAAACATAGTTTAGAGAACCTAAAAACCTCTGAAGTTGGGTTTTATCAGTGATCTCATCAAGGAAGCTATCTGCAAATTGGATAGAACGACTGATGAGAACAATAGTGGACTACTGGATGTTGTATCCGAGGAACCTTACTGAGGTTTGGAACAACTTTATTTTACTAGCTGAGATGACAAGATCATTATGTTTGACAATCTCAAGGAAAGCATAAAAGTGATTCCAGTGTTCTTCTATGGATCTGGAGAATATGAGAATATCATCTATGTAGACTATAGAAAATGACTAATGGAGTTAAAAATTTCATTCATTACATTTTGAAATTTGCTAGGTGCATTTTTCAATCCAAAGGGCATTACATTCCATTCATAATGATCAAAAGGAGTCGTGAATACAGTTTTATACCTATCTTCTGGATAGATTTGGATTTGTCAGTAACCACTTTTCAAATCAAATTTGAAAAAGATTACTGAATTATTAAGTCTTTTAATTAAATCCTGTTTGTTTGGAATTGGGTACCTGATCCATTCTAATACAGAATTTAAAGGCTTATAATTAATTACTAATTTTGGTACGCCTCTTTCTAATTTCGCATTTTTGATGACATAAAAAGCTGGGCATGACCAAGGAGATTTACTCTTCCTAATGATACCATTTTTGAGTAATTCAGAAATCTCTTTTTTGCAGATTTCTATTACTTCATGGTTCATTTGGATGAGTCTGAATTTAGTAGGAATATTTTGTTCCTCAAATCCTTTAATGTAGGGAAGTTTTACCATGTATTTCTTCCTATGTCAGAAGGCTGCAGGAAGGTTAGAACACACTTCTTCTTCTAGTTTAATATTGAACTGGTTAATTTTTCCAATTAAGGTTGGATTTGTTAACTGTTCTTGAATTCTTTTGTGATTAATTTCTTCTTTGAGAAATTTCATTTGCTTAGTTTTTTGATTAATAAGATTAAGATACTTAGAGATTGATTGATCTTTAAGTTGCCTTAATTTTTTAACTTCTGGTTTGGTTGTAAATTTAAATGTTACTTCTCTAACCAAGTGGTCTCGTGGTTACACCATTTGCACTTGTTATAAATGGATACAATAAGTATACAAAGGGTAAGTCAAGAATAACTTCATCAGTCATATTTTTTACTAAGATAAATGATGTTTTAAAACATACATTATCTTGACAGATATGCACACTTGGTAGTTTGTATTTAACATTCATTTTATTATCATTTGCTAAACTAAATCTTTCAATGATTTTTTGATAATACTTAGTTGGAATAATGCCTTCCTGGATGCAGTTTACATCTGCACCAGTGTCAATAAAGGTAATGGTTTCTAATTCAAAATCATTATCAATGATGATTTTTACTTTAGAATGCCATTTTTGAAAATTAATTTTATTAACTAGATTGATCCTATGATCATCATTAATCTGGAAACATCCATCGTGAGATGGCAGGTTCGTTACACCCAAAGGATCCACTAGAGAGGTGGGGGTTATGGTTATCCCCTATGAGTCTGTTCCATCCTAAGATTCTGTCTCAGATTGTTCTTCAACTAGTGGTTGTTTTTCAGGATTGAAGTCCTTTGTATGGCCAAGACTATCTGTGGTTAAAAGAGTTAAAGCTTCTATAAGTTTCTTGTCTTGAGCTTTTAATTCTTTTATTTCAAATTTTATTTTATTAACTTCACTTTGGAGATCTTGTAAGGTAATTTCTTTCTTTTTCTCCTTACTGAATCTTTCCATTGTGGTGTTAATACTGATTAATTATTTTTGATTAAAAGATTTTTTTGTGTCTTTTTTAGCAAACAAATTTCTTAATTTTTTGATATATTTGACCTTTAAGTCTAGGTCTTCAATCTTACTGAATAAGTCAATAAGAATATGTTCTTCCTCATTCTGTTTGATTATTACCCTAACAGTTTTACAGAGGCAACTATCTTTGCAACCTATTTTAACTTTGGGTTCACTAGGGTTGCTAGATGCTGAATGATATTCTGAAGAACTTTCAGAGCTACTTGAGTCATCTGAACTTTCTTCATTACTAGAAAGATTGTTTAACCTAAAAATGTTGAGAATTTTCTCTTCATCTTCTTGGGTTAAATTTAATCTTTTAACTTGTTTTCTAACTGGGCAATCTGGGCTTTATGGCCTTTTTTACCNAAGAGATACCAGATTCATAGAATATGAACCTAGTATTTTAGGAATAATGGAGATGGAGACTGGTCTTCATAACGGACCAGTTTATTTCAACTGTTTTTCAGATTTTACCCTTAGTCTCAGTTGTAAAAATACACCTATGACTTTAACCTTAGCTATAAAATTGTCAGGTCAAATTACCAAACTGGTAAAAGAGACCCAATCTCTAGTACTTATCTATAGGATATATTATAAATGCATAACTACAAACCTGAATGTACATGCACTTAAGAAGCATCCTAAAGATAAATTAGTGCTCATCCAAGCCAGTACTAGTGATTCTAACATCCAAGTCCCCAAAAGACTTGAGTGGAAGAATGTTCAACTTCCAGATTCTTGGACAGTTGAAAATGAAAACTATAACAAGGATAGTTAAAATACTGTCACTAACCTAGAAAACATCCAACAGTTATCTGATGGATTAGTAAGAATCTCCTTTGATTCTGCAAGATCCAATAGGTCAAGCAGATCATTTGAAAAACCTATTCAAATAAATGAAGGAAGAAAATCTGACGTTTATTCTAGTATCTCCAGACGAGATAAAGAATTAACAGAAAAATTAGAAAGTAAATTTAAGTTAAAAGGAATAGATAATTCCACACCACAAATTAGTAGACCGTGCTACACTCCACATCAGAGTGTTCCACAATCCAGTCGTAGAAATGAAGAAGAAGATGACTTCACTCCTTCACCCACAACCAGTGACCTTTAGAGCACTGCCCCAATAGATCACTAGTTACTCATGATTAGGAGAGAAAAAAGATTATTCTTACCTAGCATGATTAAGCTGAAAAAAGATTTTAATTATGTTGAAAATGAATCTAAAAGACAAAGATACTTTAAAAGATTCAACATTACTCAAAATAAAGAAATAATGGCACAATGGGTAAAAGTAATGTATAAAGTAGAATCAGAAATTCTATTTTTTGATTACCTAGAAACCCATCATCCAGAGATAAAAGTAGTAACAAAACATAAATGGAAGACGACACTAGATAATTCTGTAAAAACATCTAGTCATTCTCCAGCAGAAACTATTTTAATCAATCATGAAAGTTTAGAAGTAAAGGCTTCTCCCTTTAAGAAACCTACTAATGAATCTGATACAAAAATGATTGAACAAAATAATTTCACAAACCAAAGTTTAATAACTATTGGAAAACAGCTTGATAAAAATGAATCTAAAATCGATGAAATCAAGCCAACCAATAAAAAATTAGAGAAACCTCTAATTCATCTACCTAAAGATAGATCTGAATTAGGTCTAAAAGATACGCAAACAATCCAAAATATTGAAGAACTTATCTCAAAACAAAAATCTAAATCTGGACCATCTCAAGTAACAGTTATCAACCAAACTTCTGATAATTTAGAAACTGCTAGCTCAAAAAGCTCACCTGATTCTGAAATTGAAAAATTAGAAGAACAGTTTGATAACCTCAAACTTAATAAATTAACTTTTTCAAAAGTTAATCCAACTAGTAATACAAAAAATTGGTATACCAGACCAACACCACCAGATCTTTAATTTGAAGAAAAGAACATTAGTAATTAGTTTTCTGTTCAGTCTAATAAACTCTATGAGTGGAACATAGATGAATTAAGTGAACAGGAAATCCTTAACAAAATTAGCCACCTTTCCATGGTAGCCAATAGCTACGTTTCAAATCTTGATCTCTTAGAACCAGAATTAGTTGATATGATCACCTCTGGTTTCACAGGAGTATTAAGTAATTGGTGGACTAATTACCTCACTCAAGAGTCAAGAGATGACATCAAGAATGCTGTTGTTCTTAATGATGAAGGCATACCAGTTTTTAATGAAAGAATTGGTAGAGCCAAAGATGATGGAATTAATACCCTCATCTTCACCATAATCAAACATTTTGTTGGCACACCCAGTAACATTGAAACTAGAGTCCATGACCAGCTTAGTAACCTTAGGTGCCCAACACTTAGTGATTTCAGATGATACAAAGATGTATTCATCTCTGGAGTTATGCTTAGGCCAGACTGTGATAAATCCTTATGGAAAGAAAAGTTTATCAATGGCCTACCTAATCTCTTTGCCCATAAGATTAGGACAATACTTAGTAAAGACAGTGGAATCATTGAATATAATTCATTGACCTATGGAGATCTTGTTAGTACCATCCAAAAGGAAGGCCTTATGGATTAACTTTTGAAAAAGTTAATTTATTAAGTTTGAGGTTATCAAACTGTTCTTCTAATTTTTCAATTTCAGAATCAGGTGAGCTTTTTGAGCTAGCAGTTTCTAAATTATCAGAAGTTTGGTTGATAACTGTTACTTGAGATGGTCCAGATTTAGATTTTTGTTTTGAGATAAGTTCTTCAATATTTTGGATTGTTTGTGTATCTTTTAGACCTAATTCGGATCTATCTTTAGGTAGATGAATTAGAGGTTTCTCTAATTTTTTATTGGTTGGCTTGATTTCATCGATTTTAGATTCATTTTTATCAAGCTGTTTTCCAATAGTTATTAAACTTTGGTTTGTGAAATTATTTTGTTCAATCATTTTTGTATCAGATTCATTAGTAGGTTTCTTAAAGGGAGAAGCCTTTACTTCTAAACTTTCATGATTGATTAAAATAGTTTCTGCTGGAGAATGACTAGATGTTTTTACAGAATTATCTAGTGTCGTCTTCCATTTATGTTTTGTTACTACTTTTATCTCTGGATGATGGGTTTCTAGGTAATCAAAAAATAGAATTTCTGATTCTACTTTATACATTACTTTTACCCATTGTGCCATTATTTCTTTATGTTGAGTAATGTTGAATCTTTTAAAGTATCTTTGTCTTTTAGATTCATTTTCAACATAATTAAAATCTTTTTTCAGCTTAATCATGTTAGGTAAGAATAATCCTTTTTCTCTCCTAATCCTGAGTAACTGGTGATCTATTGGGGCAGTGCTCTAAAGGTCACTGGTTGTGGGTGAAGGAGTGAAGTCATCTTCTTCTTCATTTCTACGACTGGATTGTGGAACACTCTGATGTGGAGTGTAGCACGGTCTACTAATTTGTGGTGTGGAATTATCTATTCCTTTTAACTTAAATTTACTTTCTAATTCTTCTGTTAATTCTTTATCTCGTCTGGAGATACTAGAGTAAACGTCAGATTTTCTTCCTTCATTTATTTGAATAGGTTTTTCAAATGATCTGCTTGACCTATTGGATCTTGCAGAATCAAAGGAGATTCTTACTAATCCATCAGATAACTGTTGGATGTTTTCTAGGTTAGTGACAGTATTTTCACTATCCTTGTTATAGTTTTCATTTTCAACTGTCCAAGAATCTGGAAGTTGAACATTCTTCCACTCAAGTCTTTTGGGGACTTGGATGTTAGAATCACTAGTACTGGCTTGGATGAGCACTAATTTATCTTTAGGATGCTTCTTAAGTGCATGTACATTCAGGTTTGTAGTTATGCATTTATAATATATCCTATAGATAAGTACTAGAGATTGAGTCTCTTTTACCAGTTTGGTAATTTGACCTGACAATTTTATAGCTAAGGTTAAAGTCATAGGTGTATTTTTACAACTGAGACTAAGGGTAAAATCTGAAAAACAGTTGAAATAAACTGGTCCGTTATGAAGACCAGTCTCCATCTCCATTATTCCTAAAATACTAGGTTCATATTCTATGAATCTGGTATCTCTTAGGGTTAATAGAGCTGTTGCATCTTTTCCTGGTGACATCAATAGTTTATTTGCTACTTGAACTAAACCAAGGTGTATAAAATTAAAACTTTTTTCCCTATGTTTTTGTAAGGCTTTTTTACTAATTAATTGACAAGTTTCTTCCTCTTTGCTGAGAGCATAAACTTGTTCAATTATTTTTACTTGAAGTTCTGAGTTGAATGCTTTTAGAACCCAACTTGTCTTATAGATATTTCGATGGGATACCTTTGGGATATTCCATCAACTCCAATCTACTTGTTACTCATGGTGTTCTTCTTCTTCCTCATTTACTATATTAGGTATAGTACTAAGTGAAGAACTAGATGAGCTAGCCATAGAGTTAGATCTGAATAATTTACTCATTTTTAAATATAATTTTTCAATTATATAAATTTATGTTTAGGTTTGACTCCACTATACATACCCCATAACATACATGTTCTCATGGTATGTCTCTGTGTCCTAAGGCTGCCTACACACGAGGACTTACAAACAGGACTGAATTGACACTCGTCTCTCTTTAACTGACAAAGGCTAGGTGACAAGGGTAGACCAAACTAAACAATAATTTCCTTAATTGAAATGGAAAAATATGTATTCATATACTAAATAAATAAATAAATATATATATATATATATATTTATACGTATTTACATATATAAAATCATATATATACTTATTTATATATATAAATATATATAAATACGTATAAATATATAAATATATATTTATATAAGTGAATGGTAGCTTAAGTTTATGCTGTTGATTTATATGCAGATCTATTACTAATTCTTATTACTTACGTAATTGTGATTTAATTCTATTGGACTACTCTTACTTTGATATTGTGAAAATAATCTTGTGATAATGATGTTTCTCTGAAAGATTTTATTGTTGGTTAAAGTCATGTTTGCATGATATTTTCCTTCGGTGCTTCCTATGGTTTTGCCTTCATGGTCGCGTATTAGGGATAGTAGGCCGTTTTTTCCGTGGATAGGAGTGTTAGGCCGTTTTATTCCCTTCGAGCGTCGATAGGGTTGATTTTTAAGAAAATAGGATGTTGGGAAAAATTCACTAAAACAGGTTTAGCTCACAATAGGATGCTGAAAAAATTATTATTTCAGGATTATTGTAACAATTGTCATAGTAGCGATACTGTAACAGAATTAATAGACGAATTACAATAGCAACTAGAAGAAGGTAATAATGAAACATATAAGTCAACAGAACAACTTTGAGATACCACTATGGCTTTAAACTTATTTAAATTTAAACTTAATCATAAAGATGACTATGTTAAAAATATGGAAGAGATAGATTTTTCTGATATTGAAAATAAATTACAGAATTGGGATATACCCCAGTACCCCATTAAGAAAATCTATAATATTGGCACTTTTGATTTTAAATCGAGTTTGACTATAAAGACGATTGAAAGGACTGTTCATTTTAATCATAATGGAGATATTTTACAACTATTAACTGAACGAGAGGTCTTAAAGGCTCAAAATAAAGATTATAAATATTTGCATATTGGATTAGTTCAAGTTGCTTTAAAACCTTTAACTCTTCAAGGATTAAATGCCTCTTTTATGTTAGTATTAAGAGATGCTAGATGTCTTGATTTTAATCAATCTTTAATGGGTGTTATGCAGTCCAGCTTAAATACTAGTCCAATTTATTTTAACTGTTTTCCTAATCTTTCTGTATCTTTGACAAATAAAAATATTTTGAATATTTTAACATGCAATATTAAAAATTTTGGTTACAATTATAAAGAAGACACAGATATAATTGTGTTTACTTATAGGGTCTATTATAAAGTTATGAATACTTATGTCCTGAAGCTAAGTTTTTGAACCTTAAAAGTCAACCCACTTTAATTGAAACCAATACGGTTAAAAAAAATTGAAGTCCAAAAAATCATTAAATGGTCAGATATCCAGTTTTCAGACACCTGACAATTGGAGTCTGTGGTTCCTAAAAACCAGAGATAAATAAAGAAATAACTCAGATCGCCCAATCATCTCAGGGTGATGTTACCATAAAATTTGCTAGAATAAATTCTAGAAATTATTTATAATCTTTTGATAAATCAGAAATTTCATCAGGTTATACAACACCTTTAACCCCTTTTATACCTTTAAGAAAATCTACTTCCTCGATCAAAAATCGAAGAAGAGATAAAGAACCTATAATTGAAAGAATTAAAATTTCAAAAAATAATATTCCACATAATATCTATTGACCTGTTAATATTTCTTCTCAAGAAGAAGACTTTGATAAAGACTTTGATAAAGAAATTGATTTAACTCCATCCGAAATCGGATTTAAACTATAATTTTTATGGAATTAGATCCAAGAGAATTTCATATGATAAAGGACACATGTAATAAAGAATTTTATCTTCCTGATAGTCCTTTTAATTTATCTTTGAGTGCATTTATGAACTCATCTTCTACTTTATTATGAAGATTAAAGGGGGAAGTATCAACTGGTGATTTGATATTGACTTGTTCAACTTTATTGTCCTTACGGGACTGTGAGGTTGAAGTTTGTTGTGAATTTATTAAGTTCTCAATTTTAGTGAGATGTTGACCTATAGCTTGGAGACAAACATTAGTGTAATTATTTTATTTTATAGAAACAGTGTTTCCTGTATAACAAGCATTTATAAAAATTTCTTCAGAGTTATTTAATTGTAATTTTATCGGTTCAGTTGTTGGGGGATAAAAACTATTTATAGTTTTTCCATCAAGTGTTTCCCATTTATGTTGGAAAATTTTTATAACATTTAAATGTTCAATAGTATGAAGAACATAATAAGTTAAAAACCAATTAACAAAAGGAATTATTTTTCTTTCCCTTTTTATATAAAGGAGAAACATTTCTTTATAATGTTGAAGTTCTTCTGAACTCAGTTTTAAAATATCAATTTCTGAATTCTTCATATTTAGGAAGATAAAATTCGCAGTATGAAGAAATAAATAAAATTGGATTTTCTAAACCAAAATCTCAACCTCCAATATATGCACAAGCTCCTCCAATGAGGACTTATTATCAGAGGACAACACCTCTAAATTTATTTTATATGAAGAAAACTTTTTTATTGACCAACAAGGATATGATGCCTCTTCAATTTATGAATGGAATATTGATGGTATGTTTGAATATTTAATTCACCAAGTTTTACATAAAATTTTAATGTATGCTTTAATATGTAAAACTAATCAAAATTCTGATCATGCTACTGCTAAGTGAGATAACTATTTAACTCCAGTTCAACAAAATGAAATTTTAAATGCAGTCAAGGTAACAACAGCAGAAAATGGAACTATAATTATTCAAGAAGATGTTGTGTATACCTTAATACAGACTATATTAAAACATTTTGTTGGATCTAGTTTTCAAGACACTGATAAAAGTAAAGAACTTTTAATAAATTTAAGATGCCCCACCTTAACACATTTTAGGTGGTATAAAGATGTGTTTTTGGCTAAAGTCTTACTAAAATCAGATGCTAATAATGAATTTTGGAAAGAAAAATTTATTTCAGGCTTGCCCAGTTTATTTGCTGAAAAAATAAGAATTCACTTAAAGCAAAAACATGGAGAATTTAAAATTCCTTATGAACATTATACTTATAGAGAACTAGTTTTTGAATGTATTTTGGAAGGATTAGCTCTCTATAATGATTTAAATCTTAAAGCTCAACTTAAGAGACAGAGATTAACTGGTAGAAAAGAACTTGAAAAATTTTGTAATCAATTTGCTTATAGTCTTGATATCCCAAAAGATAAGGTTTCTAAAAAGCCTTACACTAAGCCTTATAAAAAAAGTAAAAATTTTTATAAAAAGAGCTATGCTAAGGAACAAGAAAAAACTAACCGACTCACTAGCAGGATCAAAGAAAAGGACAAGAAACCTTTTTTTAAATGTTTTAAGTGCGGAAAGAAAGGTCATATTGCTTCCAAATGTTCAACTTGGAAGAGCTCTCTGATGCAGCTTTTGCCTTCCCTTTAAATTTCATTTGGACGTAGAGGTAAAATAAATTAATTAATGATGAAGACCTTAAAGAAAAAATCTTTAAAATTATTTTAAACTCAGAAAGTGAGTTTGAGGATAATTCTGATAATTTTTCTGAAGACTACAATATTAATGAAATTAGTGATTCTTTTTTAGAAATCGAATATTTAGGATAGGATAAAGCTTGCTCTTCACATTGTAAAGCTAAAAATGATTATTATACAGTCATTTTAGTTATGAATGGATTAAGTATAAATACTTGACTAAGTCACAAAATTTTATTCTTGATCTTATAGATAAAATTCAGGATCCAGAATTCAAAAGAAAAGCTATTGAACAATATTTAAAAATAAATTCAGAAGAAAAGAGACCTAATTTGTCTCAACCATATTCATTAAAAGAAGTCCTTAATAGAAATGAAAAAGACATGAGTGATAGCCCACTCCATATAAAAGAAGTTTTGTCTACTACGGTTCAAGATTTAAAAAAAGATATTCATGAAGTCAAAGAAGACATAAAAGTCTTAAAGTCTAGACTATTAGCTTTAGAAAAAATGTCATCTAGGGAAAGTGACATATAAGATGATATAGTATCACCATTTAACTGTGATGATAAAACATCACCAAATGAATACATAAATGTATTAAAAAAAATAATTTATCAGAAATGGCATGCTAAAATTATTGTAGTTATAAACTCTGAATTTACTATTGAAACTATTGCTCTAATTGACAGTGGAGCAGATATGAACTGCATAAAGGCAGGATTAATTCCAACTAAATATTTGGAGAAAACTACTCAGTCAGTAAGTGTTGCTGATGGGTCAAAATTAAATATAAATTTTAAACTCTCTAATATTTTTGTCTGTAATCAAGGAATTTGTATTCCTACAACTTTTATGCTCATTGATAATTTAAATCAATTAGTGATTTTGGGAACACCATTTTTATCTTTAATTGAACCTATAGAAAGAATTGATTCTAAAGGTATTATATGAGTTTATAACTCCACCTCAAGTAAAATTGATAAATCAAATAAAAGAAAATTTTGATTTATAAAGAAAAATAATTAAATTTCTCATCAACTTCTAACATATTTGGAAGTGATGTTTATTTTGCAGGAAATATTCAAAGAGTTCCAGAAATGAGTCCTAACCCAAATTCATTATTAGACCTTATTGTNAATAATTAAATTTCTCATCAACTTCTAACATATTTGGAAGTGATGTTTATTTTGCAAGAAATATTCAAAGAGTTCTAGAAATGAGTCCTAACCCAAATTCATTATTAGACCTTATTGTCAAAACACCCGAACTTCTTAACTGTTTTTGTAATTATGTAGGTGAAGATGTTTTTAGCTTTGCCTCTACCTGGACTACTAATAATTGCAAAGTTTCACTTTGGTGTCTCTATTGCAATGCTATGGAAGATCAATTAATTGATCAAGTCCCTATATTTTTATTAAGAATTGCAAGACGACAAAGAGAGTCTTTAAAAACAGGTTTAAAGTTTTATCTTATTCTTGAAATTAATGACTGGCATTATGATTGGTACTATAAACAATGGCTGGAGACTATAGTCGCAAAAGAATTTTGCAACAAAATGATAAATAAACTTGGTGGTATAACTGTTCGAACCCAAGTTTTTGCATATAAACATGCATATTATTCTAATGAATATAAAAATACTTTTTATGCATATAAAAGTGCATATTATTTTAATCCATATACGGATACTCATTATTTTAATGCATATAAAATGCTTATTATCCTCCACTCTNTAGTAAAATAAAGTTGTTCCAAACCTCAGTAAGGTTCCTCGGATACAACATCCAGCAGTCCACTATTGTTCTCATCAGTCGTTCTATCCAATTTGCAGATAGGTTTCNGTAAAATAAAGTTGTTCCAAACCTCAGTAAGGTTCCTCGGATACAACATCCAGCAGTCCACTATTGTTCTCATCAGTCGTTCTATCCAATTTGCAGATAGGTTTCTTGATGAGATCACTGATAAAACCCAACTTCAGAGGTTTTTAGGTTCTCTAAACTATGTTTCTGACTTCTATTAGAATCTTAGAAAAACCGTCAAACCTTTGTATGAAAAACTCAAAGGAAATCCTCCTCCATNTGAGATCACTGATAAAACCCAACTTCAGAGGTTTTTAGGTTCTCTAAACTATGTTTCTGACTTCTATCAGGATCTTAGAAAAACCGTTAAACCTTTGTATGACAAACTCAAAGGAAATCCTCCTCCTTGGACATCTGTTCATACATCTATAGTTCAGCAAGTCAAGCAGTTCATTAAAACTTTGCCTTGCCTTGGTATTCATTCGGTTGATTCCTTTAAAATCATCCAAACTGATGCCTCCGACATTGGTTACGGTGGTATCCTACTTCAAAAACTTACTCTAGACTCTCTAGAACAAATTGTTTGTTTCCATTTTGGTATCTGGAATAAGGCACAAGTAAACTATAATACCATTAAAAAAGAAATTTTAACTATTGTCCTGTGCATCTCAAAATTCCAGAATGATATACTAAATCAGAAATTTGTAGTAACAATAGACTGAAAATCAGCAAAGTATGTTTTAGAAAAAGACATACAAAACATTACTAGTAAGCAGATTTTTGCCAGATGACAATCTATTTTAAGTATTTTTGATTTTGATATCGAATATCTTAAAGGCGGTAATAACTGCATTTTTGATTTCCTAACCCGTGAATTTTTGCAGGAACTTCACGGCGGACAGGAAAGATAACAACCCTGGTACCTCTTCCAAAGTCGGGAGGGGATACTGGAAAGAAAAAACTTAGTCAAATATTTGCCCAAGAAAAGGCAAACTTAGATAAATAGTTAGCCTTGCCAAGCCCAAAACCTTTATCCTCTGCTATTCAGATTACCAATAGGTTCCAACCCCTCGGTAATCCTAACCCAACAAGGCCAGTAGCCAAATCCACCATAGTACCACCAAACACTTTTCTCCAAATGGCTCAGTAGGCCCTAAGACCTGTTGTTCTAACCCAACTAGGTACCACTAGCCAATTGGCAAACCCATATTCCAGGCACAAACCCCAGTTTGTCCCTAAAGGCCCAACAACTGATTACATCAAAGCTTATACCCAAAATGTATTTGCTATTGAACCAGTCCATGCTCATTTAAGCAACCCAATGGACTTAGTCGCAGCCTACCTTGAGCCAGGATGGACCTTTATTTCATCTGACCCTAAAAAGATCTTTCAGTTCTATCAAGACATCTTATTTTATACTCAGTCCATTTTCGTCAAGCCCATATTTGATAAAAATGACTCGAGTAGAATTATTTATCATTCACTACATATTTTAAAAATTATTTCTCTCAAAGATTAGGGATCTCACCTTTCTTCCCTCTAGGATTTACCCTATCATAAGAGAAAGTTTAATTACTATGATTATAAAGAATCATAGTTTAAACTTATGCTCTACCAAAATGATTCTTTCGATCATTCTTGGTTCTTACAGTTTCATAAAGATTTCAAGAGCCAGATTTTATCTTGATTCGCACAATGATGGTTTATTCATGGCCCCATTCATGAAATTTTTCCAGCTGATCTTCAAGATCAAATTATAGCATTCTCCTCTGTTTATCGACCTAGTAAACATGAGAATCAGTTTTCTATTTTAATAACATTTATTTGCAGGTACAAAGTACCATGAATATGCAAATGAAAATGAGAAATTATTGGTTATAAAATCGCCAGACAATTTTATATTGGTTATAAAATCGCCAGACAATTTTATGTCAAATGGTGGCCCAGGTTCCAACAAGAACCAATAATTGACCATGTCAAATAGGAGTTTTCAGTCAGGGTCCCAACCCCAACAGTGGTTCAGGCAACCCCAGCAACTCCAGTCAGACAAGTCATGCCTCTTCTCAGGATTTCTACTCTAGAAGAGCCCAAGAAATACACTAAGAAATAACCCATGAAAGAGAAATCCTCCTCTAAGGATTCCAACAAACAATCTAAGAAGAAGATAGTTGCCCTCATTGAGCTAGCACAACAGCTTCTTCAACAAGCAGCCAGTGAAAGTAGTTCTTCTGCGTCATCACAGGCGTCAGTCGCCCCTACATTGGATCCATTCCAAGACATGATGATCTGGTAGATATATCTATCCCATAATGATACTTGTCTATATGTGTGATAGCTTCAATCACTACTTTCTTCAATAAAGAAAGAAAATTTGTCTATTACATATATCGATGAGATATTATTTGGCACTCCGGATCTTTCCCCTAGTAAAGATGCCACCAGCCATCTGTCAAAATCTGCTTTCCGCCAAAAGTAAATTCTTTCTGACAACAGCAGGACTCACTTGCCATTTAAGTCAGCATTCACATGAGAAAAAACAGTTCAGCTCTACTTTCCCATCGAAAGGCTAAGGTGAAACCACTTTACCCAAATTAAAGCATCCACCGAAGATAACGAAGACAACGGAGTAATCATTCCAAAGATTCCTTCAGAATTCCTTACGCCTATATAAGGACTTCAGTCTTCATTCTCTAGGGGAAGCTCTAAGCCTTTAGCAATTGCTTCACAAAGCTTTGACACTAGAAAACTCTCCTAAGCCTTCACTATACAAAGCTCACTATTCCCCATACACTATCCCTATATTGTAAGAAGCCTTCATAATAATGAAAATGAAGTGCCTCTCACTCCTATCTCATTACATCCATTAGCCCATTAATGCTAGTGTTGTAAGTATTTTATTTTCTGTAACTTGTATCTTGTTCTTATAAACAAGGTTTTATAAAGAAAAATTATTTTGTCACTCTTATATTTACAGCTTGTGATTCTTTTAAATCATGTCTGTTTTATTCTGCACTTATATATATATATATATATATATATATATATATATATATATATATATATATATTTTAATGTTTTTGCATTGTTCTTATTCCTTAAAGGGTTTTCTTCTTTTTCAATTTTAATCGTAGTTAAAGTAATAACAGAAACAAGTGTGTAAATTAATTCAAACATTTTGAATTTAAATTTTATTAATTTTTTAGGATCTAGTTACAAGGAATATCTGTCATAGATACTCTAATCTCCACATGAATAACCTGACTTTGATTAGATCGAAAAAAAAATTAGTTAAAATACGTACAAATTATTTTGGACATTTTTGATTGTTGAAAGGAAAAAAAAAAA
>CAUOFW020001892.1:875129-912280 GCA_963454935.2 Ilex paraguariensis
TATTTTGAGATGTTTTGGTATATTTTGACCAATATTTTTTAGAAATAAACTCTTAAAATTTGTATTCGTTTTCATGTTGTTTTCAAAATATTTTTGAAACATTTGTGTTTTTTAGCGGACTGAAAAAATACACCGAAACAAAATTTTAATCATTTATCATACTGCCTAGAGATAGGCATTTAAGCTCGGGGGTAAGAACAAAGAGGCTAATTTTTTTTTAATACTTCTCAATGATCAAGTATACACTAGCAGTCCCAGAAAGTGTCTATAACCAAAACTAAACCAGACTGAAAGAAAGACCACAGGTATGAAATCTGATTGAATTTATATAAAAAATGAAACTGATAATCAAGTATATATACACAGAAATAATCTCAGAAGAAGTGACTATAAACCAAAACTCAACCAAGCCAAAAGAGAGATCACAGACACAGAATTCGATTAAACGGAAAAAAGAAATCGAACTTAGTTGTAGCCTGAGATACTTATTGAGGATCTGATGTGCTCGTCTTGAATTTTGAATTGATCATCAACCCACGGACAGACAGCAATCACTGGCATTGATATTCAATATACATTAATTTGGAGCCTTGCAATTAGCACAGGACGAACCATTCTTTCCTTTTTACTAAAGACTTAGAGCTTGAGAGACAAGTCAAGATTTTGCATTTCATCTTGATTATTAGCCTTCAAACGGCCACCACTGTCCCAAAGCCGCCCACCAACCACTCCATCGGTGGGAGGAGCTGTTATCGTCCTAACCATGTCAAATCTACCAATACCCCCTCGAGAGGATCGGCCTGTTGATACAATTGCAGGGTAATTATCCAGTGCTTCTAGTTTCCCTATTGCCTGTTGTTGGTCTATAGAAGGTCTCAGCCATCCAGTATGTCCATACAAACTCTTATGCACAGGTTTATGGATCATTGAATGAGCTTGGATTCCAAGAGACTTATGATAGCCACCATGAAGAGGAAGAGAAGCCATGTTAGAGTAGTGGTGGTGGTGCCCAAAAGCCGCGGCCGCAGCCATGAAGGGTGCCCCGAATATCTGTCCTCGTTTTGCAAGAGTCCTCTCTCTCTTGTGGGCATTTTGGTGTCCCCCTAATGCTTGTGAGCAATAAAATTTTCTTTGACAATAGTTGCATGAAAAAACTCTTGGTTCTGCATTAGATTCTTGTGGAGTTTCTGATGAAGTCATGTTCAAACAATCAATGAGATTGAGCTCTGGATTGGACAGATGATTCGAGGCCTCTCCGGCAAGCTTGAGATCCTTTTTGAGATCGGGCTTAGTCTCGTGCTCTTGATCTGCTTCTTCTCCTTCTTCTTGGATGTTCTCTTTCGAGTTTAGCAAAGATGTATATGGTGGACATAGGGAGGCCTCTGGTGGAGAGATGGTGCTTGAGGTTTCCTGGGCATATAGCTGTTTCGTTGGTGGTTCCATCAGATAGTGTTTTGTGAGTCTCACCTCAGTAGAACTCTACAATATGTGTTGGAAGCAAAAACGGATAAAAATTTGTTGATGGGAAGTAATTGTTTTAGGAAAATGCTATTTACACCTAAAAATCTGACATAATTTGTTGACTTAATAACGTGATTTCATTAGAATTATTATATTAATAAATTAGGTCAACAAATTAAACCAATAAATTAGTTTCAAATAAGGAAGGAAGCTGCTTTCATAGGCGTGACTCATGGGAGAGAGACATTGAGAGATAGACAGATATATAGAGAGAGAGAGTTGCACTATTATTTTATAGGAGAGGTCTATCGTACTCTATCATACCCAAAAAAAAAAAAACATGGTATCGTACCATGATATACAACTTTTAAGAGTTTTTGCACTATATTTTTGGGATAATTTATTATCTTTCGGGGTTTTGCGATTGAATTTTCAACCTAATATTTAGGATCAATGATATACATCATAAAATAATGCTGTGGATATCATCTTTATACGCCATTTCTCTTATAACACTTGATGTGATACAATTAGAGTCCTTGTTTATCTAATAAACTCTGTGGGAAGGCCGGCCCAATAAAATAAAAAATTATTTTAATTAAACGTAATTACTAGGTGTATTTTATACAATTGAGATTATAATAGATTTAATATTAAATAATTTTTCTACCAAATAAGTCCATAAAGGGAGACCGACCTCCAAATTTCTTTAAAAAATAAAGGTTGTATTTTAGATCCCAAATTTTTAGAAGGTCACATAATTTTTGGTACATTACTAGTTCACAAAAATATATGAATCCAAAAAATTTTAAGCCCTAAAAGATTAAGTTAAATCAAAATTTTTATTACAATAATTTAGGCCAATAATCTAATCCATTACATTAGAAACCTAAAAATTAGAAATTAAAAAAATAAAAAAATATTAAAAAATCAACTCATATTTACTCTCATCTATGCTCTATCTTTAGTAAAAAATAAAAAAAAAGTTGAAATTAAAAACACACACTATAAANGGATAGAAAAGTGGATGGATTAACTTTCATTCCAACTCACCAAAATCAATTCCTCCAAAATCGAAAAAAAAGTGGATAAAAGTTAATTATTTGTCTATTTATCTTTTTATATATACATATATTATGTATACATTAATTTCATATAAAAATACAATGGTAATATATATATATATATATAAATTTTTTTAAAAAAATTTAAAATAAAAAAGAAATTTTTAATTAAAAAAAATATATTTTTTCCATCTTAACAAAGGGTAAAAATTTTCGATTCAACACGATGACACGACTCGAACTCAATACGAAAATAAACAGGTCAACTCATAACTCGACACGACACAATTAGTTAATAGTTAAATTAGGTTTGACTAATATTCGATACAAACCCGTAATGACTCAATACGAATTTGACAGGACACGACTCAATTGTCATCCCTAATCTTAGCCAGCACAAAAAAAAAATAGTCATTTTTATTTTTTATTCATCCAACCAAATACAAAAGAAGGAAAATATGTCCTTCCTACTTTTCATCCTTGAAGGATAGAAAGTGTATCCCTCCTATTTTTTATTTTTCTTATTTTTCATCATTCCTATCAAACGGATTACAAGACTAGTGAATTAATCTGAGTTATGAGTTTGCTTGAATCACCAAGTTAGTTAAGGTGGCAGATGATATATATAGGGAAATACCATTTCTAAGATGTAGAAAAAAAAAAAAAACAACACGCATGTAAAGGATGACAAGTGGCTTTATGGAGGGCATAATGTTACCAAAGTTGTATTATACCAAAATTTGTTGTGGATTATTGATTTTGTGTTAATTTGTTTGCAACCATAGATCTTGAAAATAATAAAATAAAAAATTAATAAAATATAATTTTTTTTTACACAACATATTCTGATAAGAAAAAATTAAAAGATATGGTAGTTGAACCCATTAATTTATAGGGTTAATCACAAATTATATTCTAAAAGCTTTTTTGAATTTCAATTTATACTCTCAAAAATTAAAAATCTTAATTTACGCTCTCAAAGATATAAATTTGTATTAATATGCACTTGAAACTAACAGCCGTCAGTTTGCTGTCTAAAATTAAATGGATAAATTATACCTAAACTCTTTCAAGTTTGTCACTTAATCACTGATCCCTCTCACCTCTAGAACATTATACCTATACCCCTGATGTTTGTGCGTGTATAATACATAACCCTCTGTCGTCAATATACGTTAATGTAATCGTTAAAAAACATGATGTCGTCCTAATATGCAATTATAATTTTTATACTATCCTTTATTTTTGTGGGCCTGTTGTACTATAAAGTTCAAAATCAGGTTTATTTTTTAAATGTTCAATACAATACAAGTATTAAATAATGTTCAAGAATAATGATGTTATATAATGTTGTTTATATTCAATACAATACTTCACTTGAACAGAATTATTTGGATGCCTAATTGGAGGAATATTTTTAGTCATATTTGGATTCTCAGAGGGTGTATGTCAGTATGTGTAACATTTTAAATGTGAAGGTATAATTAAGTGACAAATATAAAGGGAATTAGGTGTAATTTATCTATTTATAAATTAGACGGCTGTTAGTTTCATGTGCACATTAATACAAATTTATATAGTTAAGGGTATAAATTAAAATTGTTGATCTTTGAGGGTATAAATTAAGATTCAAAAATTTTTTTAGGGTCTAATTTATAATTAACCCTAATTTATATTATCAAGGAGTGTTAAAATGCCCATATTTCCAGGGCTAGAAAGGCTTAAATAAATCCCACCAATCCCTATAAAGCTGCCTAGTATGGTATTAAATAAAACGTGTTGACATAGACTTTGACAATCACACTAGATTTTAAAATAGGAATCAAATCTTTCCTAGATTTAGTGATCCTATAATTAAACGGAAAACCTTACATCGAAGACAAGCACCAGTTCCACTAATTAACATAACATAACATAACATTTCCAAATTTAAAATCTAACAAGAGAATAAAGTAACAATCTTTTTCTTTTTTTAAGGTATGATTGAAATGTTATCCAACTCACTATTGTTGGTTTTTATATTATATATTATATTTGTAGTTGACAGCTTCATATTTTCTCCATGTTATCTCCATTTCTTGGTGGTGTTTTAGTGGTTAATTAAATGATTTGAGGTGTCATAAAGTTTAAATGTCTTAAATCAAAAATATTTTTTTTGTGGATTTCATGATACTTGTTAAATGTTTGGTACTGTAATCTTGATAACGATGTTAATCAATCAAAATGGAACATAATTCATGAAATTAATTTGAGGTGCCATAAGTTTTATATGTCTCAAAATGAATTTTCTTAATACTTGTTGAATGTTGGGTACAATAGTCTTGATAATGATGTCAATCAATCAAAATGGAATATTTTCAGGGTCCCATTTAGAAGATCTCCTTGATTTTGTTCATGTCTTTCTGAATGCCTTTTGTTAGCAAAACACATTGAGTAATTCAGGCCGGCCTTATGAATGTCTTGATACTTAAAACACTATTATTTAACTGAGAGAATCATCCCAACCACGGCCCTATGACTCATGGTGGCGACATAGACATTGAATGTGTGCAATCATATATATATATATATATATATATATATATATATATATATATATATATATATTGATTATATGAATTGGGTTAAACAAGATGTCCCTTCTAAGGCTCGAATTTGGACCGTCGAGATATTAGCCACCGTCACTCTATCATTCGAACTACGATGATGGGCTAATTAACTTGTTATCTCTCCTTTTTTGATGTACAAGTTGGTATCAGTTTTTTTTTTTTAAATCTAAAATGTACACAATTGGAGTGTAGGCTAAAGTCACTTGGATCCCCTGAAAATGAACTAAATTTAAGGATTAAAATTTCGTTTTAAAATGATCGAAACGGTTGAAATATTTCCATTTTTAAGAGAACCGAAACGAAATTGTGATGGAATCAAAAATCTAATGCTTCAAGGTGTTTTAGAATGTTCGGATGTGTTTTGAGATACTTCAACACGTTTTCACCATTGTTTCAGAATGTTTTGAGGTGTTTTGAGATGTCTTAGTATATTTTGATCAAGATTTCATAATATTTTGGAAATAAACTCTCAAAATTTGTGTTCGTTTTCATGTTATTTCCAAAAACGTTTTGGGAATATCTCTGAAACATTTCTATTTTTTAATTGATTAAAACAATACACCAAAACAAAAATTCGATCCCTGACTAAATCTTAGTTTTCAAAATCTCTTCAGTTGTGGAGATTTAGTAATTTTGCTGCTTCCCCAAGGATATAAGTATTTTTGGTCTAGTATTAGCACAAGAAGCTCTTGAATGATGTTAAAGAATTAAAATTTCATTTCAAAATGGTTGAAACGGCTAAAATATTTTTGTTTTCAAGTGGATTGAAACGAAATAGTGATGAAATTAAAATTCATGTTTCAAGGTGTTTTATAATGTTTTGATGTGTTTTGAAATATTTCAAATTCTATCATTTCTTTAGAATGTTTTGAGATATTTTGAGATGTTTTGGTATATTTTGACCAATATTTTTTAGAAATAAACTCTTAAAATTTGTATTCGTTTTCATGTTGTTTTCAAAATATTTTTGAAACATTTGTGTTTTTTAGCGGACTGAAAAAATACACCGAAACAAAATTTTAATCATTTATCATACTGCCTAGAGATAGGCATTTAAGCTCGGGGGTAAGAACAAAGAGGCTAATTTTTTTTTAATACTTCTCAATGATCAAGTATACACTAGCAGTCCCAGAAAGTGTCTATAACCAAAACTAAACCAGACTGAAAGAAAGACCACAGGTATGAAATCTGATTGAATTTATATAAAAAATGAAACTGATAATCAAGTATATACACAGAAATAATCTCAGAAGAAGTGACTATAAACCAAAACTCAACCAAGCCAAAAGAGAGATCACAGACACAGAATTCGATTAAACGGAAAAAAGAAATCGAACTTAGTTGTAGCCTGAGATACTTATTGAGGATCTGATGTGCTCGTCTTGAATTTTGAATTGATCATCAACCCACGGACAGACAGCAATCACTGGCATTGATATTCAATATACATTAATTTGGAGCCTTGCAATTAGCACAGGACGAACCATTCTTTCCTTTTTACTAAAGACTTAGAGCTTGAGAGACAAGTCAAGATTTTGCATTTCATCTTGATTATTAGCCTTCAAACGGCCACCACTGTCCCAAAGCCGCCCACCAACCACTCCATCGGTGGGAGGAGCTGTTATCGTCCTAACCATGTCAAATCTACCAATACCCCCTCGAGAGGATCGGCCTGTTGATACAATTGCAGGGTAATTATCCAGTGCTTCTAGTTTCCCTATTGCCTGTTGTTGGTCTATAGAAGGTCTCAGCCATCCAGTATGTCCATACAAACTCTTATGCACAGGTTTATGGATCATTGAATGAGCTTGGATTCCAAGAGACTTATGATAGCCACCATGAAGAGGAAGAGAAGCCATGTTAGAGTAGTGGTGGTGGTGCCCAAAAGCCGCGGCCGCAGCCATGAAGGGTGCCACGAATATCTGTCCTCGTTTCGCAAGAGTCCTCTCTCTCTTGTGGGCATTTTGGTGTCCCCCTAATGCTTGTGAGCAATAAAATTTTCTTTGACAATAGTTGCATGAAAAAACTCTTGGTTCTGCATTAGATTCTTGTGGAGTTTCTGATGAAGTCATGTTCAAACAATCAATGAGATTGAGCTCTGGATTGGACAGATGATTCGAGGCCTCTCCGGCAAGCTTGAGATCCTTTTTGAGATCGGGCTTAGTCTCGTGCTCTTGATCTGCTTCTTCTCCTTCTTCTTGGATGTTCTCTTTCGAGTTTAGCAAAGATGTATATGGTGGACATAGGGAGGCCTCTGGTGGAGAGATGGTGCTTGAGGTTTCCTGGGCATATAGCTGTTTCGTCGGTGGTTCCATCAGATAGTGTTTTGTGAGTCTCACCTCAGTAGAACTCTACAATATGTGTTGGAAGCAAAAACGGATAAAAATTTGTTGATGGGAAGTAATTGTTTTAGGAAAATGCTATTTAGACCTAAAAATTTGACATAATTTGTTGACTTAATAACGTGATGTCATTAGAATTATTAGATTAACAAATTAGGTCAACAAATTAAACTAATAAATTAGTTTAGGAAGGAAGCTGCTTTCATAGGCATGACTCATGGGAGAGAGACATTGAGAGATAGACAGATATAGAGAGAGAGAGAGAGTTGCACTATTATTTTATAGGAGAGGTCTATCGTACTCTATCATACCCAAAAAAAAAAAAACATGGTATCGTACCATGATATACAACTTTTAAGAGTTTTTGCACTATATTTTTGGGATAATTTATTATCTTTCGGGGTTTTGCGATTGAATTTTCAACCTAATATTTAGGATCAATGATATACATCATAAAATAATGCTGTGGATATCATCTTTATACGCCATTTCTCTTATAACACTTGATGTGATACAATTAGAGTCCTTGTTTATCTAATAAACTCTGTGGGAAGGCCGGCCCAATAAAATAAAAAATTATTTTAATTAAACGTAATTACTAGGTGTATTTTATACAATTGAGATTATAATAGATTTAATATTAAATAATTTTTCTACCAAATAAGTCCATAAAGGGAGACTGACCTCCAAATTTCTTTAAAAAATAAAGGTTGTATTTTAGATCCCAAATTTTTAGAAGGTCACATAATTTTTGGTACATTACTAGTTCACAAAAATATATGAATCCAAAAAATTTTAAGCCCTAAAAGATTAAGTTAAATCAAAATTTTTATTACAATAATTTAGGCCAATAATCTAATCCATTACATTAGAAACCTAAAAATTAGAAATTAAAAAAATAAAAAAATATTAAAAAGTCAACTCATATTTACTCTCATCTATGCTCTATCTTTAGTAAAAAATAAAAAAAAAGTTGAAATTAAAAACACACACTATAATATAAAGCAAAAGTAAAAGCAAAAACAAAAGTTGAAACATCTTTCTCGACTACACTATCGCATATTTCTTTTGTCTCTCTTACATAAAAATTAATAATAAATTAATTTTTTCTTTTAATAATTTCGCTTTAAGTCTTAAATTATCTTGAGCCTCTCCTAGGGGCGGAGCCAGAATTCTATTCGAGAGGGGGCAAGAATATGAATGAAAAATTAATTAACTGAGATAACAAAAATTTGGATATTAATTAATAAGGAGTAAATTGGGTATTATATTTATACAAGTAGAACACGTTAACATTGTATTAAATTTCAAGAATTGACTATTATTGTTTAGTTTCATGACATAAAATTCTCAATAGTTTTCTTTTAATGTGGTTGAGAAATTGATTTTTTGGAATAGCTTAAATTGATCTTTCGGGTTAGTATATTTTATTAGTTGCATTAATTTGTGTGATACTAATTTATGAGCCAACAATCTAAAAAAAAAATTGATAGATAACTATACAACTATTTTTAAAGAATAAGAGGAAAGATATTAAATAATAAAGGTTTCATCTTCGGTTAATATATGAGTTAAGGTGTTTTACATTTGATTTATTATTTAGTCTAAAAATAAAATATTTATTTCAGCAAATTAGAGGTCAATGTACCACTAACTTACTGAAAAGAAAATAGACTAATGCTCCGTTTAGTATGATGAAAAATTGGAAAGATGAAAAGTTAGAGGGATAAATAAAACATTATGTTTGGTAAAGAAGGAAAATAGTAAGGATGAAAAAGTGTGTGAATTAACTTTCTTTCCAACTCAACAAAATTAATCCCTTTAAAATCAAAAGAAAAGTGGATGAAAAATTAATTATTTGTATTGATATGTATCTTATTTGTCTATATATTATGTATACATTAATTTCATATAAAAATACAATGATAAAATAAATAAAAAAAATAAAATTAAAAATATATTTTTTTCATCTTAATTAGGGGTGAAAATTTTCTAATCAACACTATAATACGACTCGAACTCGACACGAATTTTAAGATACGAATTTGATTATAACTCGACACAAACTTGAAAATGACCTGACACTCGAACAAGAAATATAAAAGGCTCATAATTTTATGACTCAACACGAATTTGACATGACACGACTCGATTGTCACCCCTAATCTTAGTCAGCACAAAAAAAAAATTAGTCATTTTTATTTTCCATCCATCCAACCAAACACAAAAGAATGAAAATGTATCATTCCTATTTTTCATCTTTGAAAGACAGAAATTGTATCCCTCTTATTTTTCATCCTTCCTATTTTCCATAGCATAAGGCTATTATGCAAATTTTCAAAAACTTAAGAGGGGGCAATGTAATAAACTAAATATAATTTATTTTTCTAATACAATAAATATGTAATATTTCTTCAAAATTGAGTGGGGGCTGACCCAAGTAGCTCCGCCCCCTGGCCTTCCCTGCGGTCTATATGTTAAGGCGGTGCACAAAATTGACGTAGAAAGGTGATGTGTGTAGCATTATTGAACATCGTATACAACTGTTTAAATTTTTTACACTATTTTTTTGGAATCATTTACAATCTTTTGGCGATTTGGGATGGAATTTTTACCCTAACATTTAGGATCAATGATGTACCATCATATACAATTTTTTTTGAGTTTTTAAATTATATTTTTGAGATCAATAATATTATTTAAACCTAATTTACTGGAAAAATTTATTAACCTGACGTGTCAAAACTACTGAATTGATTGTGAGTCCTAATAAAATATTGGAATTCATAAATGATTAATAGTCAACAAATTCGGCAAGTAAATTATGTATAAATAACTTTGCCCTTTTGGGATCCTTTATAATCTTTTTGGTTTAGCAACTAGAATGTTTGGATCTATTTTAACATTTAGAATCGATTCTAAAATAATTAAGATTGATCTCAAACATTCTAAAAAGGTATAACTTGATCCCTAAAAAAGTTATAAATTGAATGCCGAAAGTTATAACATGATCCCAAAAAAATATATATTTATAGTATCAATCCAAACTATTTTTCGTTGTAATTATAACTCACAACTTATATCTTAACCCAAAAAATTTGTAAACTTTGGTATCAGTTGTTTTTCGATATCCAATTCAAATACTTATTTCTATATCTATTAATTCATGGAGCTTGCGGGAATATTCAACTTTTACTCAAATTAAATAGACTAAAAACAAGCTCTACGCACTNTAATTCATGGAGCTTGCGGGAATATTCAACTTTTACTCAAATTAAATAGACTAAAAACAAGCTCTACGCACTTATTTAAACTCATATCCAACAAAATGAGACACAAATTTTTACTCGGGACTCAAATATTTAATAAAATTTTCAATAGTTAAATTTCACCATCTTTTAAAGATCCAACGATTGTATTTCATTTTTTTTAAATTTGAATTTATCCTCCTTTAAATTTAAGTTTCTTCATTGGAATGTTTTATATCAAACCAAATATTTTGAGTAAAATATTAACTGAAATTTGAGTAAATGTTTTAGCTAAGTCTTGATGTTCTGCAAAAAAAAAAAAATCTGTAGTTGTACTTTGAGGGTTTATGGATCATTGAATGAGCTTGGATTCCAAGAGACTTATGATATGTCAGAGTAGTGGTGGTGGTGCCCAAAAGCCGCAGTTGCAGCCATGAAGGGTGCCCCGAATTTCTGTCCTCATTTCGGAAGAGTCCTCTCCGGCATTTTGGTGTCCCCCTAATGCTTGTGAGCAATAAAATTTTCTTTGACAATAGTTGAATGAAAAAACTCTTGCCTCTGCATTAGATTCTTGTACTTTGATATTTCAACAAAAGGGTTTGATTACTGTACCAAAAAAAAAAAAACAATACTATATTACTTAATATTTTTTGAGTATCTATATTACTTTTTAGGTGGAGCTTGCCAACTTGTAGGATTCACTCCCTTTGAATTCATTTAATTTTTTTTGGTTCACTTCTTTTTTTGTTAGAACTTATCACTCAATTAAAAAAATCTATTATTTTTTAAAATATTTTTCATTTTCCAATATGTTACTGAAGAGTAGAAATGTCGTCCTATAGTGCTAACTTCATTCCAACTTTGGTAGTAAAATTTGAGATGAAAATTTGTTAAAATGGGGGAAATGAAGAAGTGAACGGGGAAAGTGATGTGGATGCTCTCTGATAGTCTATTTTATGGGCTGCATAATCTGTTTAACGTCATCAAATCTCCAAAGTAAACCCTTGAGATAACCTAAATCTCAGCTTTAATTAATATAATGATAGTTTATTATAACCCTACAGCTTCTTTAGCCCAATCACAACCCAACTTAAAAAGATTTGAAAAAGAAACCAATGGGCAAGAGAGCTGTTTGGCATTAAAGTTTCAGTCGCACATGTAATGGAAAGTATTCTTTTCTTTTTAGAATGTGATGATTTCACTTCACTCTTGTTAAGTTTCTCAAATTATCTGTTCAATTATTTGATGGAAGGTGTAATATGAAAAACAAGATGTTGAGGGGTCAAAATACAATTTTTTCAAACATAACATATGATTCCATGTTCCATTTTGCTTTTCCAATCAAAGAATTGTCTCAAATTTTATTAGGAGATGTCAATGTCGGTCCAAACAAGGAAACCATAAAATGCTTCCACACTCTTCCTACACTTCAATGATTGATCAAGCTGGGGGTCAGCTACTCTCTTACTATACGACTAAATCGTATCTGGAATGACATCTTCCGTTCTAATTAATATTGATAATGGTTCATGTAAAGTATGAGTCAAACTTCACCTGTCAAAATCAGACATGACACGATTAAACAACACAAATCGATACGAATTAAATGAATTTGGGTGGTAAACGGATTGACCCATTAAACACGTTTAATAAACGAGTCGTATTTGGGTGAGACCTATCAATCCGTTTAGCACCATTTTAAATAAATTTAATATAATAATAAATTAATAATTATTTTATATACATATAAAATAATGAATGAGTAAAGAAAAAACAGTTAAAAAAATATTTTTTTTAAAAAAAAGTAAAAAAATCAATTTAAAAAAAATAGGAAACAAAAGTTTTGAGCCTTTGGATCGTTGTATTGTCTTTTCTTTGAATCCCACGTCGTCAGAAAGAGCGGAAGGACAGAGCTTTGTTGTCTATAAAAGAGACAGTGGGCCTCGTGGTTTTAGTTGACCCTGTGACTTATGGTTCTCGGTTGTTAGTTGCGGCCGTTTGGTGTTGACTTTGGCTAGAACTACTCTAATTGAGGAAAGTACACTTGGAAGTAAAAAAGAAAATAAATTGTAAAAATTTGTTAACTTGGAAGCAAAAAAAAAATAGTGTAAAAATTTGTTAACAAAAATGGAGTGTAAAAATTTGTTATAATAATAATATTTTTTTTTTCTTTTTTATTTTTTTGTTATTTTTAAATAAGTTAAACAAGTCGTGTCGTGTTACTTGTTTATTAAACGATTTGTGTTTGTGTTAAAAATCTTTATCCATTTATTAAACATGTCGTGTATGAATTTGTATGTTTTTTACTCGTTTAACCTGACATGTAACCGTTTAATCTGATACGATTGACACCCTAGTTCAAGGCCTCTAAAATGATTCGACTGTATCATCATCAAATTGTAATGTATCAATAAAACTGTTTTGTGATATTGCACTACAACTTGAATCTATCGTTATATCTAACTTCAGCTATTAAGAACTTTTTGTGTATTATAATTGAATGTTCTACGATTTTGTTACTAATTTTGTGTGTGTTGGATTCCAAATTGTGATACATGGTAATTTTCTAATGCTCAAGGCATTCTCCTTGTATTCAGAGCTCTTTCTGAGGTTTCAATGAGTTAAGGAAAGAAAATGACATAAAAAGCGTGTTTTCTTTATGTCCTTTTGATTTTTTTTGAACATATTCGTGGCTTGTGGTGTCCGTGTTTCTAGGGCCGGCCCAACATGAATCGGTGCCCTAGGCGAGAATTTGAAAATGGCCCTTGACAATGTAATATAAAATATGATTTATTAGATTTTTTCTATTTTTATCTCTTTTTTTTTTTTCGCACTTTATATCAAGATTCATTATTTTTTAGTTGACATATTTGAAATAAATAAAAATACTTCCTAATAAAATAAATATTTGATGCTACAAATGATTATATTGTATAAGCATTCTTATTTTATGAAGTTGAAGAAAAAGTAAACATTAGTATAAATAAATAATGAAAACATGTAGCTTTTAATTTTAAATGTGCTTTTTTTTGTCTATCAAATCACATAATCGCAACCTTATTCGTAAATTTGAAGAAAAAGGCTATATGTGCATGGAGGGAGAGAGCTACCTTATTCTTAATTTTGAAGGTAATAGCACAATAATTTAAAGAGAGTGACGATAGGTATGCTGTAAGCTAATTAAATATAGTATTCCTATATTAGTGCAAGATTGGAGCTATATAAATGGAACGAGCATCAATGGAGAGAGAGAGAGAGAGAGAGAGAGAGAGAGAGAGAGGGGTTTGGTTACATATTGGAAAAATTGGGTGTGGGTGCATGTTTTAGATTTTATTTGGATATAAATTTTCAGTATTAACATGTAAGTAAGTCCTTTAAATGGTAAAATATTTGTAAGTAAGCAATTTTTCAGTTTCTTTTTTAATGTTACTTAATTATTATTGTCTCGATTCATGCATAATTGATATGAAAATATTTGAAAAGATTCTTTATAGTGTTATTGTGATATATACAACCGTTTAAATTTAAAAATATAATATCAATTCATTTGACATTATCATTTTGAATCAAAAGTTTTTCTTCTTCAATATTTTAGTCTTCTTTGAAGAAGCTTTTCATTTTACATAGCATGTAGAATTTTTTTTTTTTTTGGTGTAGCAAGATTTTAACTTTTTCTTCACCATTTTAGAGTTGAGACTTCTCTTCTAATCTAACAGAAATTACTCAACTAGAGGCGCTTGTTTCGTCTTCTCTTTATTATCGTCTTCTCTTTTTTATTTTTATGAATCGAATTCTTTTTGAGTTGGTCATTGTTGATTTCTTGAATCAGAATTTTACAGAGAATGGGTCGTAAATCTTTCTTTAAATTCAAATTATTCCCCACAAATTTTACAGAGAACTGGTTGAAATTGAGGACTAAGGAGAGCTGATTTGGACTTGGCTCAAATTTCTCGAAAAGATTTGGTTTTGAGTAGGCAATGTACCAGTATTAATGTAGCAAAACAATGACAAATAATGTAACTAGTTACTCAAAAACACTGTAACATCATAAAAATCAATGTGACAAGTTATTCAAAAACAGTGTAACAACATATTAAATAATGTGACAAGTTACTCAAAAATAGTATGACAACATATTAAAAAAATGTGACAAAGTACTCAAAAAATAATAAATAACATATTAAACAATGTGACAAGTTACTCAAACACAATGTACTAATATAAAAAATAATGTGATGAGTTACTCAAAAATAGTGTGACAACATATTAAAAAAATATAACAAGTTACTCAAATTTTTTATTTAAAGATCACAAAATTTAACAATATCAAATCTTCAAAGTCATGATTCCAAAAACAATGGAACCGGAAATCTTGCTTTGATTTAGAAATTAAAATGGGTGAAATCAATGGCTTTTCGTTTGAAGATAAAACCGGAGTCCATGTTTGAAGTATAGTTTGAAATGGATTGACGTGAATCAAGGATATCATTTTGGCTACTTCTGTGGAATGAACGTGATTTCCATAATCGCTGTTTTGAGCGATTAGAGTTGTGGTTGGAAGATATTATTGATTTTTTTAATTCAAATTGGACTTTTATCAATTTTTTTTAAAAAAAAGAGAGTTTCTCTCGGATAAAACTTAATAAAGGAACGATTTCTGTTTTCCCTTAAATATTATGAGTTTTTATTTGACAATCGTGGGCCCTTATAATGATGGGGCCCTAGGCGGCCGCTTAAATGGGGTTGCCTTAAGGCCGACCCTACGTGTTTATTCTTATATTGTTCTTCTAATTTTATTAAGTGGGGACTCACTTATATATTGTAACCCATATAAATTCGATCAATAAAATTATAGCCGAGGGATCCAAATCCTACTCTGAAGACATTCAAACTCATAATTCACGATTGCACTTAACACACATCATAAACTACCAAACCAAACCCAGCACCAGGCCTACAAAAGAAAATAAAAAAATTATTAGGCGCTGTAATAAACATGACCAAATCGAGGGGCATATGTGTAATTTAGAATAATAAGGGTTTTCTGTTAGTAACGAATATGACTCGGAAATAATAAGGGTTTCCTGTTAATAATAAGGGTTTTTTTTTTAATTTCCACTGAAGGAAATAACGAATATGACTCAGAAACACGTGTAGTCTTTGTTGATTCCGAAATTGAGGGAAAAAAAAAAGGTTTTCATGAAAACTGGCCTTTTATGCACTTTAAACATTCCCATGTCTCCAATGTGGTTTTGTCATTTGCATGAATAAAAATAAAAAAAAAATAAAAAATAAGAACACTCTTCATATAAAACAAATTCAGAGTTTCAACTTGGCCAAGATGAAAAACATCTTTTAACTCAATTTGTTCAATATATGTTTTAGAAAAATGCACCAATGTATTCTAATCTCAATATTTTTAATAATGCTCTTTAAATTTAATTTATTCACAAATTCATTGCAGCTATCGGGTTAGCGGCAAGTATCAATGTTGGAGGAGATTCACTATCAATTAAAAAATTATAATGAATTAAATCAATGAATTATATTTGAAGAACATTGAAGGGGCATAAAATTATGCCACGTGTAAATAGTCACGCTGAGGTCATGTGAGGGCTAAGGCTCTGTTGCAGCCAAGCCGAATTGGTTCAGTCGGTGGAATGACCGAGCAGAAGGGTTTAGCCAGATCAGGATAGGAACTGAATAACATGATCACAGCCTAAATTCAAGGGATTCGACTGTACTAGTTGAATCAATCTAAACAACGTATGAGCTTAGATCAAGGGAGCGTTAGAGAAAACCTAGGGGAAACCCAATAGATAAGGCTGAATTGAAGGAGAGTGTGCCAATCTCTCCAGAGGGAGAGATCACTGGAGTCTATATAAACCAGTAAGGATCAACAAAAGGTACGCAAAACTCTTTTAAAATACAAATTTGTTTATTTTCAATTACTGACTTAAGCATCGGAGTGTCTTTGACGGAAGCACTTTGGTCTTGGACAATTTGTTCGTTTTGCAGGAAGCTTGACCCAGAGGAGGGTCAGGTCGATCATAAAGGCTAGGCGGAAGATCTTCTCCGCTTACATTTGGCACCGTCTGTGGGAAGTTGCAACAAAAAGTCATGTCAAACTAAAGAGCACACTAGGCTCGCCATCAGAATCTGATGTACAACATGAAGATTCAGAGCCAAACTACCGCGTCTCATTTCCTTCTGGAAGTGATATCCAGGTAGATATTTACGATAGTCGGGATGAACAATAGGATGATAGAATTTCCTCTGCTAGTTTCAACACTAAAGATGGCCAAAACGACATAATGATCCGTAGGAAGGTTCCTTTCGTGCCAAGGGTGATACTCCTACCATCATGAAGCTGGTTCAATCATTACAAGATTGCTTGGACACGCATGACGAAATGTTCAAGAAATCGTATGCGAGGGAGAAGGCTTTGAAGCAAGAGAATGAAGAACTGAAGCGAAAGCTGAGGAAAGCTAGCGAAAGAGAGGACTCGGATCTTAGAGACCGCCGCATTCTAAGGAGGCATTGCAGGACGCTAGACAGATAGGAGGAAAGAGAAGAAGATCTGCAGAAGACCCAATACCATAATAGGACAAATCATATAGACTATCAGGAGGACTGGAAGTAGTTTATCACGAATGAGCTTGATAGTTGGTTAAAAGGATTAGAGCAAAAGTCAGCAAGGGACCTTCCACGTAGAGCAACTAGAGGATACGTTGGAGGAATGAAATTTTCACCATTTACCGAATGGATAGACTAAGCTCGGATACTGAGCAAGTTTGTCGTTCCAAGTTTCAAACTCTATGATGGGAAGATGGATCCCACTGCTCACATTCGTCATTACAGGAAAATGATGACTGTGCATAGAAAGAATGAGCCATTGTTGTGTGCTTGCTGTGTGCCATATTCCCAAGTTGCCTTGGCGAATCGGCAATGAAATGGTTCGATGGGCTCCCTAGAAATTCAGTGGATAGTTGGAGCCATCTAACAAAGCAATTTATGGCTTGGTTCATAACTAGTAGCCGGCAACCTAAAGATGTTGGAGCACTATTGAGTCTGAAGAAGAAGAATGGGGAGATGTTGCGAGAGTATGCCCATAGATATTGAGAAACAATGAACGAAGTGGAGGTGTGCAACCCTGAAATAGTGGTTGCGACATTCAAAATCGAGCTGCCAAAAGAGAATCTGCTGTACTAGTCATTAATAAGAAGACTAACATTAAATATGGAGGAGCTGATGGCTAGAGTCGAGAAGTATGCTAAGGTTGACGACGAACTTGGTAGGAATACAAGGAAAGAACAGCTGAGAAAGAAGTAGTTCAGCAAAGATAAGCTTGGACAGTCAACTAGAGAGGGGGGAAGGAGCCAGGAGAAGGATGCCTTCCCCTCAAAATCCCCGTATATGGGAGTCAGTACAGTGTCCAAAGAGCTAATTTGCATAATTTTGTCACAAATCAAGGGAAAGCCCTATTTTAAGTGGCCGAACAAATTGGGAGGAGACCCAGCGAGAAGAAACCCAAATTTTAAGTGTTCATATCACCGCAACATAGGACACATGACTAAAAATTGCCGATCCTTGAAGCAACATTTGGAGGAGCTGGTCTGAGCAAATCACCTGTCACACTTCATTGAGGGCAAGGAAAAAGCCAACACTAACGTAGACAACCTCCCTCATGACCGACCTACACCTGCAGGTGTCATTGATGTTATACATTCGGCAACTCCACACATGTCGATGAACAATTTAGCTAGGGCCTATATCAAGTTGGCTGCATAAGCTTGAGAAGTTTATCAATTAAGATCGAGCGGCAAGACAGCGAACAAGAGGTCGAGGNGCTAGGGCCTATATCAAGTTGGCTGCATAAGCTTGAGAAGTTTATCAATTAAGATCGAGCGGCAAGCCAGCGAACAAGAGGTCGAGGGTGGAGAAACCACTCGAGAAAATCAGTTTCTTTGAATAGGACTTGATAGGGATATACCAACCACATAATGACGCCCTTGTGATGACCATAAGAATTGCCAATTTTGATGTTAAGAGGGTGCTAATTGACTAAGGTAGCTCCTTGGAGATTATGTATTTTAGCCTATTAAAAAAGCTCGACTTGAAGGAAGAGGACTTGGTAGAATCTAACACTCCTTTGATAGGCTTCAATGGCAAAATGGTATTAACAAAATGGAAGATCACACTCCTAGTTCAGCTGGGGCCAGTTGGGATGATGACCGAATTTCTGGTCGTCGATGCGGAGTTGGGCTATGCTATCATGAGGCATACCTGGTTGCATGAGATGAAGGCGGTCCCCTTAACCTATCACCAGATGCTCAGGTTCCCAATGGATGATAAAGTTATTGATGTACGTGAAGATCAGGTTAGTTCACGCACTTGCGTTCTTGCGTCGATCAAGGTGAAGGGGCATACTGATGTTATAGACAGAAATCCAGAGAAATAGCAATTACAGAAACGGTTTACTGGAGAAGTCACAGATGCTGAACGGTCATCTCGCATTGCTGAGGATCTAACAAAAGAGTTCATAGATGGAAGCACTGAGAAATACTTTATGTTAGGATCCTCGTTAGCCTAAAAAGAACGTACGAGTATAATCTCGTTGTTGCACAAGTACATTGATGTGTTCGCTTGGGTAGCGAATGACATGCCAGGAGTGCGTCCCGAAGTTGCATGTCACCATCTCAATGTGGACCCAAGTTTCAAGCCAATCAAGCAAAAGTAGAGGAGGTTGGCTCCGCTGCATAGGCACACGATGAAAGAAGAGGTGAAAAGATTGTTAGAAGCAAGGATCATTAAGGAAGTTCAATACACGACTTGGCTGTCGAATACAGTTGTGGTGAAGAAGAAGATAGGAAAATAGAGGGTGTGCGTAGATTTCACTGACCTGAATAAAACATGTCCCAAAGATTGTTTTCCATTGCCTAAAATCAATCAGCTGGTTGATGCAACAGTGGGGCATGAAAGGATGAGTTTTCTTGACGTATATCGGGGATATCATCAAATTCCCCTCACCGAGCAGGATCAGGAAAAAATGACATTTATTACGCCAGAGGGCATTAATTACTATAGGGTAATGCGATTCGGGTTAAAAAATGCCAGGGCAACGTATTAGAGATTGGTCACCAAAATATTTTATGATACAATCAACGATTCCATGGTAGTTTACATTGATGACATGGTTGTCAAAAGCCAAGTAGAACATGATCATGTCGCCGACCTTGCAAGGACTTTCACAGTACTGCAAAAAATTGGGATGAAGTTGAATGCTTCGAAATGTGCATTCGGGGTCGGCTCTGGAAAATTCCTTAGGTTTATGGCTACTCATTGTGGGATTGAGGCGAATCTGGACCAAGTTTCAGCACTCATTCAATTGGAGTGTCCCAGGACGATAAAAGAAATTCAGAAGCTGACTGGGATGGGGACGACATTACGGAGATTCACATCTCGCTCCTTTGATATGAATTAAGTAATTAAAGGGAGAACTGATCCACTTTGGGATCAAGCATGCAAGGAAGCTTTTACTGACCTCAAGGCTTACCTAGTGTTGTCACCACTCTTGGAAACTCCTTCCCTAGGGGAGCGATTGCTACTGAGAGAATGATGTCATATCTCGAGCTCGCAAGGAAAGAGCTCGGGCAGATTCGGGAGTACACTGTTAGCCAAGTCAGCCGCACAAGTAATATGCATGCAGATGCATTGGCATCCTTGGCCTCAGTAGTAAGTAAAGAGGATAGGAGATCCATCTTAGTAGACTACCTGGCTACGCCAAGTATTGCCTCATTGGAAACATCAGAGGTACATGCCACAGAGGAAAAACCTAGTTGGATGGATGAGATTGTTAATTATCTCAAGGATGGAAGTGTTCCTGAAAACAAGAAGGAAACACACAGGTTGCGACTTAAGTCAGCTAGGTTTTGGTTATCACCTGAACAAAAACTTTACAGGCGTTCTTTTTCTGGGCCATACTTAAGGTGTGTCCATCTAGACCCAGTGCCAGATTTCCTTGATGAGATCCATGAAGGGAGTTTGTGGCGCACACATTGGAGGACAGTCGCTTGCGCACAGGGCCTTATCTCAAGGGTATTGGTGGCTCTATATGAAGAAGGATGCTCAGCAGTTCGTTAAAAAATGCACAAAAATGCCAATTGTTCTCCCCTATCCCTAGGCAACTCACAGGAGATTTAATTCCATTAATGAGCCCCTGGCCTTTAGCTCAATGGGGACTCGATATAGTTGGTCCACTGCCTCGGGCACTTGGAAATAGGTAGTTCTTGTTGGTCGCTTTCGATTACTTCACAAAATGGGTTGAAGCAGAACCTTTAGCTCATATAAGAGATATCGATACCAGAAGGTTTGTATGGAATAATATCATTACCCGATTTAGAATTCTGGCAGTCCTTATATTAGATAACGATACTCAGTTTGAAAGCGATCCCTTCTAAACTTTATGCCAGCAATATGAGATTCAGAATTGGTATTCTACACCAGCTTATCCCCAAAGCAATGGACAGGCAAAAATATCGAACAAAACAATTTTGGATGGAATCAAGAAAAGACTAGAAAAGGAAAAAGAAAAATGGGTGGAGGAATTTCCCAGCGTCTTGTGGACATACCAAACCACACCACGCTAGAAATAGGGTTATGAACCCTTAAAACAACACTAGCAGCAACAGACCAAAATGACTCGACCATTTGCCGAGAGCTAGACTTTCTTGAGGAAAAGAGGGAGGCAGTAACAATTTGGATTGTTGCCTATCAGCAACAAATGGATCAGGCTTATAACAAGAAGGTCAGCCCTAGGTCATTTATGCTCGGGGACTTGGTTCTTAGACGAATCATAGGTACTGTTAAGGAGTCGGCTCATGGAAAGCTGGGAGCTAACTGGGAGGGGCCATATAAAATAGTTTGGGTAGTAGGAAACGAGTCTTATGAGATTGAGAGTATGGATCAAAAACAAGTACCCAAACTATGGAATATATCTAATTTAAGAAAATTTTATTTTTGAAGTACCTTCACGAGCTAAACTTCCAAAGTACCTTTGGAGAGTAGGAGGCAAATGCCTTCACAAACTTAATCTCCAAAGTAACTTTGGAGAATAAGGGGTGCCCCCTGCAATTATTTCTGTTAGGAATTCTTAGAGCATAATAAACATCCTCTTATGAAGAGGGGAATTCATTTATAATAAAATTATTTTTCTTTCACTTTTATGTTCACCATTCTCATCCTACTGTTAAGGCAGTGAGGCAAAAAACCTGTTAAGAGGCATAGGCCTGACTCACGCGTAGCCATCTGATTGAACCTAGACCTATGGTTAGGCATGATGATGTAAACCAAAAGGGTAGAGGTCCGAGTCTGAATTGATCAACAGGTTGGTGCGAACAGAATAATCTACAAATAGACAGTCTAAAAAGGTCGGTTTATTTGTAACACTTTGTGAAAATATCTAGCTCTAAAGAAGGGCCAAGTAGGGTCAAAACTTCTTAGATCCAAATCTTTCTAAGTGAAAATAAGTCCCTAGCAGAGTGCTGAGACCTAGCTCTGAAGAAGGGCCGAGTAGGGCCAAAAATCAGAGCTAAATCTTTTTAAGGTAAAATAAGTCCCTAGTAGGGCCAAAACTTAGAGCCAAAATTTTCCAAGTTAAAATAAGTCCCTAGTAGAGTATTGTGACCTAGCTCTGAAGAAGGGCCAAGTAGGGCCAAAACTCAGAGGTAAATCTTTTTAAGGTAAAATAAGTCCCTAGTAAGGCCAAAAATTTTAGAACCAAGATTGAATTTCATCCCTAGTAGGTGTGCTGGGACCAAACTGTTAGAGCCAAACTTTGCTGAAGTTAAAAAGAAATTTAAAAGCAAAAATTGCTAAAGTAAAAGAAGTTTTTTCATTAATGATCAACAAAAAGTGTTCCTCTTTACAAGAAGTTTCAGGGGGCAGAAGGTGGATTAGAGGAGCTAGGCATCCAGTAACGCGAGTAGAGTTCAGATGAAGAGGGTACACCAGCAGCCTTAAGAGCAACAACCCAGCCTTTTGCAAAGTATGCCTTCTCCAATGCAAGGAGTTGCAGATAGGGGTGTAAACGTATCAGGTTAAATAGTTACGTGTCGGGTTAAATGGGTGACGGGTAAAAAATATGTAAACCCGTACACGCTTAATAAATGGATAAAAAATTTAAATATGAACACTAACCGTTTATTAAACGGGTAACACGACATGACTCGTTTAACAAGTTTAATTTTATTAAAATTTTAACTCACACCAAAAACTATTATATTAAAATTTTAAACTCCATTAATTACCCACAACAACTAAACTCTCTTAATTAAAAGATTTTCAGTTGGCTGCCACTTGCAAAAGCAAGTGAGAAGGTTAAATGACTAAAGAAAGGGGATGCAGCCTTTTATAGGCATGAAAGGTTTCCTTTATTTAAGTTTATCGACGTGGGATTCAAGCCAAAAGCTTTTATTGTGTTCACTGTGCAAACCCTCCAACAATGCTCAGACCATGGTCTGCACAGAGAAGGTAATGATATATACATTTATAGCCAGATAAACCAATAATCGAAACACACCAATTATATAAATGAACTAATTCAAGTGCTTCACTTATGTTTCATTCTTAAGGGAAGTAAACTTTGGCCAACTTGTTTACTCACCTAGGACCGCAAAGTAAACAAAATCATAGTTAGAGCTTATGGCTTATGCAGAATGAATCTAGGGGGATGAATGACAACAAGAACTCCTCCAAACATTTGAATAAGCCATAAGCTCGAGTAAATTCCAAATGCTCAGACTACCGCAGCCTCCAAAACCACCACCGCAGCTCCCAAGCTCAGACCAAGTTCCATCTCATTTGAAGAAGCTAGAAAAAAAGAAGAAAGAAGCATGAAATGCTAGAGAAACACATAGAGAAACAAGAAATGCTGACTAACTTTTTTAAAATAATTATTAATTTTTTATTATATTAATTTTTTATACGGATAAACGGGTGATAAATGGATTGACAGGTCTCACCCGAACACGATCCGTGTATTAAACGTGTTTAACGGGTTAACCCGTTTACCACCCGAACCTGTTAAGGTCTCACCCAAACCCGCTTAATTAGTATCGATTCGTGTCAGTGAATCGTGTCGTGTCGAATTTTGACAGGCCTAGTTGTAGAGCAAGGTCATTCTCCGCCTTCTCCATTCCCTGGTCAAAGGCAGCATCTTCAAGACTCTTTACTTCATTTTTGAGCTTATCAAACTCTTCCAACAAAGAGGAATGCTCAAGTTGAGTTTGAGATAAGTCCATACTGAGGGAACTCTTTGAAGCCTTCAGAACTTCCACCTCTTTGACCAATTTATCATTCTCCTCTTTCAGGCTTAGAGACTGAGCCTGAAGGAGAAGTGTTTCTTTACAGAGCTTGGAGTACTCTTCATCGACAGATTCATAGCTTTGTCCTTCTTAGCAATCCTAGCTGTTACTTCATACACCTTTTATAGACCCTATTTTGGGACAAGAAGAAAGAAAAGAGTAAGTATATAGAGGAATTTGAAAGGTGAAAGGAGTTAAGAGATCAAGGTAAATACCAGAACCATTTGTTGAATGGCTTGCCGAGCAATTTCATCGTCAGAAGCTATCTCGTTCACTGCTAGATCATATGGCAGAATCATGCCCCTGGCGATCCCCACTGCCACATTCATATCCTCAACAATGGAATCTCCAATGGTAATCTCTCTACTCTTTGCCTGAAGTATGGGTCAAAAGGCATTCTTTGACCGCTCATGAGACTCAAGTCGCCTCTTTTTAATTATCTGTTCCTCGGGCTCGACATCAATTGGCTGAGGAGAAAAAATGACGACTGGAGCAGCATTCTCGATAGAAGGGGGTTTTGAAGAAGGAATTATTGTTTCAGGATAAATTGGGGGATCTGCAGCTGGAACTTTAGTTTTAGTTCGATAGGTGGACTAGCAACAGAAGGAACAGAAGCATTGAGGTTGGCTGGCAGATCAACAAAGTTAGGGGCATAATCAGTATCAAGTATGAGATCAATTGATAGAATAGGCAATGAGGTGGCTTCGGTAGGAATAAGCAATGCCAAAGAGGTAGCATCACCAGGTTTGCTAGAGTAAAGGAAACTAAAAAAGTTCTTAACTGGTCTAGTTCATCGGGAAGGAGCAGTTGCTTTCTATCGAGGATGGGGGGTGGCAGCACGCTAAGCTTGCAGCTCGGCTCTGTCTTCGACAAGTGTGGCATTGGAGCAATCAAGGATAGTAATGAATGAGTGGTAGGTTAGAATGTACCCTAGGACGACATGAGCAGCTCGACAAAAGACCCCTTCGTTGTAGGACCATACGTTTCTCAGATCCTCCATCCTCATCAAGCTCTTGTAAACCTTGCTCTTAACAGTTTCTCCTAAATGTTAATAGTCATAGAATTAAGAGATATAATTTTTTTTTTTAAAAGAAGGGTCTTGAATACAAACTGATAAATACCCGGTATGCCCTCTTCATAAGGGTATTGATAAGAAGGTGTTTCTTCTGCCCCGTACTCCTAATTGCCAGAAACAAAAATGATATCACTCTCATGTCCCTTGTTTGAATCTAGGAGATGGGTGACCAAGTATCTATCCTTCCTTCTCATTGCTAAGTAATAGCTATTGCCAACAGTCTTCAGAATGTAGTAGAAATTTTTTTTCCAAAGGCCCAAATTCATGTTCAGGAGATTGGTCAGAGCAACGATGCCCATAGCGATTCTGAAAAGGTTTGGGCAACACTGGATGGGGCAGAGCTTGGTGGCTACAAGAACCAAAAAGTAGTAGGGGATGCAATGGGAACCTCACNTTTTTTTTTAAAAGAAGGGTCTTGAATACAAACTGATAAATACCTGGTATGCCCTCTTCATAAGGGTATTGATAAGAAGGTGTTTCTTCTGCCCCGTACTCCTAATTGCCAGAAACAAAAATGATATCATTCTCATGTCCCTTGTTTGAATCTAAGAGATGGGTGACCAAGTGTCTATCATTCCTTCTCATTGCTAAGTAATAGCTATTGCCAACACTCTTCAGAATGTAGTAGAAATTTTTTTTCCAGAGGCCCAAATTCACGTTCAGGAGATTGTTCAGAGCAGCGATGCCCATAACGATTCTGAAAAGGTTAGGGCAACACTGGATGGGGCAGAGCTTGGTGGCTACAAGAACCAAAAAGTAGTAGGGGATGCAATGGGAACCTCACACCGCCTTCGGTGATGGCCCTCGTGTGAATATGGATTGATTCCCTAGTTCCAATCAACAATTCATCCTCATATGCAATTTGAATTTGGACGTCATTTGGAATATCATATTTACTCTTGAACTCTGGAATACCTTCTGTTGTAAGGGGAGCCATTTGGAAGGATGGATGCAAAAAGTGTGAGCATAGAAGAACTTCATGAAGAACATGATGAAGAAGAAGAGGAACAAAGTATGAAAGAAATTAAGTTGAAACATCTTATACTAGGAATAGAGGGAAGTCAAGAAGCCAAAGGACGGGCATTTAATGCTANAGAAGAAGAGGAACAAAGTATGAAAGAAATTAAGTTGAAACATCTTATACTAGGAACAGAGGGAAGTCAAGAAGCCAAAGGACGGGCATTTAGTGCTAAGAGACAATTGCGTGTCTCGAAAGCCTAGGCAATTATGAACTTGAAGACATGAAGTGACTGTCAGACAAATGATGGCTAATAAGCGCTTCATGGGAACNTCGAAAGCCTAGGCAATTATGAACTTGAAGACATGAAGTGACTGTCAGACAAATGACGGCTGATAAGCGCTTCATGGGAGCNTGAACTTGAAGACATGAAGTGACTGTCAGACAAATGATGGCTAATAAGCGCTTCATGGGAACAAGTGAAGGGGCATAAAATTATGCCACATGTAAATAGTCACGCGAAGGTCATATGAGGGCTAAGGTTCTGTTGCAGCCAAGCCAAACTAGTTTGGTTGGTGGAATGACCGAGCAGAAGGGTTTAGTCAGATTAGGATAGGAACCGAACAACATGATCATAGCCTAAATTCAAGGGATTTGATTGTCCTAGTTGAATCAATCTAAACAACGTATGAGCTAAGATCAAGGGAGCGTTAGAGAGGGGAAACCCAACAACTAAGGTTGAATTAAAGGAGAATNTCCTAGTTGAATCAATCTAAACAACGTATGAGCTAAGATCAAGGGAGCGTTAGAGAAAACCTAGGGGAAACCCAACAACTAAGGTTGAATTAAAGGAGAGTGTGCTAATCTCTCTAGAGGGAGAGATCACTGGAGTCTATATAAACCAGTAAGGATCAACAGTAAAGGTACGCAGAACTCTTTTAAAATACAAATTCCTTCATTTTCAATTACTAACTTAAGCACCTGAGTGTCTTCGACCGAAGCACTTCGGTCTTGGGCAGTTTGTTTGTTTTGCAGGAAGCTTGAATCAAAGGAGGATCAGGTCAATCATAAAGGCTAGATGGAAGATCCTCTCCTCTTACAAACATTATNTCTTCGACCGAAGCACTTCGGTCTTGGGCAGTTTGTTTGTTTTGCAGGAAGCTTGACTCAAAGGAGGATCAGGTCAATCATAAAGGCTAGATGGAAGATCCTCTCCTCTTACAAACATTATTTTTTTTTTTACCTTTTCTCTATACATTTGTATCTAAATGAAGGAGTAATGTTTCAATGGACGGTCAAACGATACCAGGGGCTATCCCTAAGGCCAATGAATTGACTCCTTATTTTTTTTGGTCACTAGTCAAACAGGGGAGGGGGACTTAGTGAGACTCGAACCTTGCATCAGGAGATAAGGCGGGAAAGACACTAACCATTAGGCCATTCCTCTTTGCTCTTGAATCGACTCCTTGACCAATAGTAGATATGAGCCTCACTACCACTTCCTCTAAAAAAAAAAAAGAAAGAAATAGAGGCACTTTTTGGTTTGCACCTTATAAACTATTTTTCTATTTTCGAAAACAATTTCTGGGAAAAAAACTGTTTGTCTAGCTATTTTTTGTTTTTGGTTTTTGAAAATTGAGAACAAAAAGTGGGCAGATTTAGAGAACAAGTTAGGTTTGTTTTGTGTATTTTTGAAAATAACCTTTCCAAAATTTAGAAAATACCACCACCACCATCATACTTCCACCACCACATTTCCACCACCACCACCACCATGACCACGTCCACCGCCACCACAATTCTGTTTTTATTGTTTTTTGGATTACTGCCAAATAAAATTTGCTATTTTTTGTTCCGTAGAAATGTTTTTGGAATCACATAACTAAACAAGTTCCGCGACACAAAAAATACCAAAACAAAATTTTCTAAAACTCTTCCCAAAAATAATTTATGGATACTTTTTTTGAGATGCAAACTAAACAGGGTCATAGCCACCCCGAAATTCCCCTTATTTGCATAGAACAAAAGAGCAATGCTATACTTACCAAATTTTGTATCCCAAATTAGTGTGGATGGTTATATCAGTAGAGTCCACTAACTTCCACCAAACATTCAATGCATAAGTGTTTGACAAATCATTTGGGATACAACATTTTGGTAAATAAATTTGGGAAGGACAATTTTATCCAGCACAAAAAATGAAATTTGCCGTCTAAACTCAACCTACCCTTAGAGCCATCATCAAATCAAGAGGCGAAAGGAGAAAAAGGCGCCAAACTAAAAGAAAAGCCAACTAAACATTAGACCCATATCACCATGGGCCTAAGAGTTAATGCCCATAAAAATGTATTCATGAGAGAGGGATAATTTTTGTTATTCGAACTCATGATGTCTGAATCATAATTGAGCAACCTGCGACCATACGCTTTACCAAGACTTGCTCTAGAGTTTTGAAACTCTTACCATATAAAATCCAAACACTGGGAGGAAGAAATACAACTACCTTATTAATGCAAGGAAGCATGTAAAAATACTGATCTAACAAACAAGAAGTGGGTTGAAAAACATAATGAAACCAAATCTTGATTTGTGCCTAAATATCATTTTAAAATCCTACTCTAAATCTATTGATTCATGCAGAATACTAGAATGATGGTTTCAATTGAGATTTAATTCATAATAATGTCAGAAGTTAGAGAGAGAAAGAAATAAAATCTTCTCTGTAATATTATTTTATCCAAAACTACTAAACCTTACAACTTACAAGAGTTTATATAGTAGTAGAAACCCTAAAACCAACTAAGAAATATAAAAATGTGACCTAATTATCATTAATCGCGTAATTAAGTCATTATTACAGATTTTTTCAAAAAAAGAAGAAAGTTTAAAACTAATCACATGACTAAAATCTACTAATCACACAAATTAACACATATATAAAAATGTGACCTAATTATCATTAATCGCGTAATTAAATCATTATTATAGATTTTTTCAAAAAAAGAAGAAAGTTTAAAACTAATCACATGGCTAAAATCTACTAATCACACAAATTAACACAGAACTGACAGAAATCAATTCTGATTTCAAATGGTAAAGTTATTCAAATAGGGGAAATTACCAAAAAGGGCAAAATGCATTTTTAGGCCCCCTACATGAAGAAATTTTCCAGAAGTTTGCCTTAGGTCATCGTATCCCCTACATGGAGTGTATGAGTTCATCTCGCCTCACCATTTCAGATTGGACATAAGTTTTTCAATATCCATGTATGTGGAAGTGGCTCTGAAAAAGTCAATCCATTTGATTGGCCTGAACCATCCCTATGTCGATCCCAGCGATCTAAGTACTATGATGTTACCCAATCTGCATCATCCTCTCCATCCTTAGAAGAATGCGCCCTTGAATTCTCAAGCTCATCTTTGATGTTGTCTCCACGGTAAGTAACAACGTGCTTCACAATAAAACATCCGAGGTGCAAATATGACCAGACAATATCAACCTCTAGGCATTCAGGTTAATTTTTGACACTATTTGCAGGGGTCCAACCTTCCAGGCTGACAACTTACTGTATTCACCCATAGAGAATCGATCTTTGGTAAGAATTGTCGAAACAAAATTCCTTACCTCAAACTCCACCATATGACGATGCTTATCAGTTGTTTCTTTATACTTAGATACAAAATCAAGAAGCTTCTGATGAGTAGACTATGCACGTCCTTCAACTGTTGGATAAAATTCTTGGCCTTGCCATGAGCTCGCTGATCAAGTGGTGATCTTAGGTTAGTGCCATGGATAACCTAGAAAGGGATAAGACCGGTGCTACAACTGAAACAATGGCTATATGAAAATTCTGCCTGATGATCAAGTGGTGATCTTAGGTTAGTGCCATGGATAACCTAGAAAGGGATAAGACCGGTGCTACAATTGAAACAACGATTATATGAAAATTCTGCCTGGTTGACATTCTAATTCTAGCTTTTTAAAGGATGGCCCACCAAACTATGCAACAAATTACCCATCGACTGGTTGACTCCTTTAGTTTGGCCATCAGTCTGAGGATGATAGGTACTATTGAACTCCAACTTGGTGTTGGTTAGCCTTCACAAACTATGCCAAAATTGACCAAGAAAATACGTATCAAAATTTGAGATAGTAGATTGTGGTAAACAATATAGACGGTAAACATCCTTGAAGTAGGGATAAACAACATGAGATGCATCAACAGTCTTCTTGCAAAGGATGAAATGCATCATCTTGAAAAATGATCTACCACCACATAAATAGATTCACTACCTCACTGAGTTCGAGGCAAGCACAGAATGAAGTTCATGATAAAATTTGACCAGAGCTGTCGTGTCACTTGACACACTTGGTAGTCTTCCATAATACTTCCTTCCTCATGGAAGGCCAGAAGTAAGAATTTTTCACCAATTTGAGTGTCTTGTTTCTGCCCATATGCCCTTCATTTTTTAAAAGAGAAACCCATTAGTATGGTGGAAAACAATCCGAGTTCTTGCTTTGACATCAACAAACACTAAGAAAAAAATATGGGTTTATAGTATACAAATGAGAAAAAGGGTCAAACCCCACTACCGTATGTCACATGATGCTGAGAAAAGATGCACTCTGACTGAGAGCGCCAACCACCTTGTTTTAGACCCCTAACTTATGCTTTAGTACAAAGGTGAACTATTGCAAATACACGGCCCAACTCGCATGGTGCCAAGAAAGCTTATCCTACTGATTAATTTGGTTTAGCAAATCATTTTAAAAATACAACACGAACTCTTTGTGCAGCGGACAATAGTACCAATGGTGCAAGGCCTGAACGATGGCGTGAAACTTCACATCATTGGTACTGTAATTTAACGTAAAACCTGTAATTTTTTGACTGGAGAAGGTCCCATGCTTAGAATTATGACTCAAAATAGCCATTATTCCCAACTTAGAGGCATCACAGCGTGACACACCTAAAATTGGGATCATTTGTCAACCAGTTGATCACCCATCAACCCGCGAAAATACCCATGAATGTCGCATAACCCGACACCACTACATATTATCCCTTTCATCGGGATCATAAACAACACAGAGTTTGGACAGAGTCTCTCTTGTACCGGGCACTCCTAAATGCATAACTTGTGTACATTTCAATCATTTGACCATTCCAAGGTCCAATATAGATCAATTTGTACTTAATATCAATCCATTTACATCCTTTGAACATAAGGACTCAAGGGCCGAAGGCTTTATAAAATTATTTTAAATTTCTAAAAATTTAAGAGGACCTACCAGTAGAAGAGCTCTACCGGTAGAAAATCAACATTCTACTAGTGGAAGAGCTCTCTAGAATTCTTCTACTGGTAGATAATCAACTTTCTACTGATAGAAGCCTTCAGGCCTTGAGCCTTTTTGTTCAAATGATGTAAATAGAGTAATATTAAAGACAAATTGATGCATATTGGACCTTGAAATGATCAAGTGATTGAAATGTACACAGGTTATGCATTTAGGAGTGCCTAATATAAGGGTGACTCTGCCCAAACTCTGTGTTGTTTATGATCCTGGTGAAGAGGATGTTATGCAGTGGTGTTGGGTTATGCGGCATTCACAGGTACTTCCATGGGTTGATGGGTGATCAACGAGTTAACAAAAAACCCCCAATTTTAGGGGTGTCACAACAGCGTAACTCTAATGGTTGAGAAAAATCCGGTAAAATAAGAATAAGAGCATTAGTCAACTTCTGCTTAATCAAACAAAAAGCCTCTGTGACTTCATTTGACCAACTAAATTTTCCTTGTCACATGTAGTTCGTAATAGTGTCATCATTGTAGTGAAATAAGGAATGAAAAAATGATAAAAGCATGCAAGACCATGAAAAATCCGTACCTCAAACAATGTCTTAGGTAATGGCCACTGCTCTATTGCCTCCACCTTGGACTGGTCAACTGAAATCTTATCGTTGGAGACCATATAGCCCAAAAAGAAGACTATCAGTAATGAATGAATATTTTTTGAATAGCATCAGACTGCACTATCATAGTTTGTGAAAGGCTCCTATTGGATATCCTTGCCTTCTATGAATAGATTTTTCCCATTTCTATCTCCTTTCTTGCAATCCTCCATTTGATGGTTTATTTCACCACAATTAAAGCACTTGAAAGTGATGGTTGACCATGTAGGCCATACGGTTGTTCCACCCACTTCTGCCTGCTTGTTATTGGGTATTTGTGGGTTGGCAATGTGACTTGAAGGTACTGAGTTATCTCCTTCACGACTAGAAGCATTAATTATAGGCTAATTTTTGTTTCCCTCAATTCTTCTATTCAAATGTTTTTCTTATTGGATGGCAATCAAGTAGGCCTCAAAGATAGAATAAGGGTTGAACAAATTTGATATCGTAAGCCTCCAATATATCGTGAAATCAATTGGTCCTTCGTCTCTATTAGGTCATTGCATGCTACTAATCGATGAAACTCAGTGATGTATTCATTCAAAAATCATTNAATCAATTGGTCCTTCGTCTCTATTAGGTCATTGCATGCTACTAATCGATGAAACTTAGTGATTTATTCATTCAAAAATCATTTACCTTGCCACAAATTCTACAAACTTTGGTACAATGCCCTCATATAATTATGCAGAATAAAATCCTCACACATGCTTCTTCAGTTTATCTTACATACTTATCTTCTTTTTCCCTTGCCCTTGATGTGTCTTCTTATAGTGTTGCCACCGTGTAGTGGCTTCTCCATGAAATCCCGCTGCTTCCAGTGGGACGTNCCTCATATAATTATGCAGAATAAAATCCTCACACATGCTTCTTCAGTTTATCTTACATACTTATCTTCTTTTTCCCTTGCCCTTGATGTGTCTTCTTATAGTGTTGCCACCGTGTAGTGGCTTCTCCACGAAATCCTGCTGCTTCCAGTGGGACTTNACTTTGGTACAATGCCCTCATATAATTATGCAGAATAAAATCCTCACACATGCTTCTTCAGTTTATCTTACATACTTATCTTCTTTTTCCCTTGCCCTTGATGTGTCTTCTTATAGTGTTGCCACCGTGTAGTGGCTTCTCCATGAAATCCCGCTGCTTCCAGTGGGACGTTCTTGTCCTTAGGCACCTCTTTGAACTCCAAACTTTCCTCAACTGCATGAATCCAATCAAGGATTGTAGATTGTTTGGAATATCAAGCAGGTCAATCTTCAATCCATATTCCCACCACTGGAAATCGGTTTCTAGTATGGTGACTCATCTTTCCCTAACCCTATGTGGATACCCAGAGAAAGGATTCTCATTGTCATCCACCAAATTTTCTCCCTGCATCTCCATCAATTGTGGATTTTGAGGTTATTGCTATAGGTGTGCTTGTTGTTGAGGTTGTTGATGTTGCTTGTTGCTGAACAATGGTAGTTAAGGCTGTCGTATGCTGGGCAAACTCCTCAATTTACTGTCGTATCCTTGCATCCCTTGCCTTGACCTCGACCTCATAGATCTCGTCCATAGGTCGTCTCCTTGGTGGCATAGTGTTTGAGAACATAATTGTGCTCTAATACCAATTGATGCTGGAAAAATGTAAAAACATGGATACAACAAACAAGAATGGGGTTGAAAAAGAGAACGAAACCAAACTTTTGATATGCATGCAAATACCGATTTACAATCCTACTCTAGGAATTTTGATTCATGCAAAATACTAGTCGTATATGCTTTAATTGATTTGTTGATTCTTAAGGATGCCAAAAGAATTAGGGAAATAGAGAAAATTTTCTCTATATATAATACTATGTTACCCAAAATTGCTGAGCCCTAAGACTTACAAAAGTTTATACAGTAGTAGAAAACTCAAAATCAACTAGGAAATAAAAAAACATGGCCTAATTATCATTAATTATATAATAAGGCCATTACTGCATATTTTTCCAAAAAAGGAAAGTTCTAAACTAATCACATAACTAAAATCTACTAATCACCTGAATTAAGAGAAAACAAACGAAAATCAATTTTGAATTCAAACGGTGAAGTTATTTAGCTACGAAAAGTTATCAAAAATGAAAAAAAAGGTTTTCCATGCCTTAAACGAAGGAATTGTCCCAAAATCCACCTTGGGTCATCTCTCCATTTTCATCATAGTATGCTCAAAAGTTAATGTTCTCAAACTCTCTCTTGTGTTCACTTCTAATCATCAATACTTTTCCTAGGGTATGACCCTACTCATTTTGTTTTCTTGCAAACTCTCCTCAATCTTGCAAAAGCCTCATAATTTTCTCTGAAAAACACAACTCAAGTGTACCAATAGTAGTCATCTATAATAACCAAGATATATCTATTACCTCCTATGTTCTCAGCTTTTGTTGGACCTATTAGATCCATGTGACTGAGCTCTAGGGGTCTCTTCATTGTGAGGGTCTTCATTTTCTTATATAGGACTCTAGACTATTTCCCCAATTCAAATGGACAAAACACCTTGGTTGTTGACTTCCCTAACTTAGGCACTTCACTTACAAGCTCCCTGCTTGTAATTCGGTTAAGGTCCTTATAGTTCATGTGCACTATGCTAAAGTGTGCCATCGTCTACACTAACCTTATGACACATAAGTGAAGGACTTGGAGATTTGCAATAACAATTATCTCTTGACCTAACCCTTTTCAAAAAATTATCATTCAACATTATGCATTTATCTTTTATGAAGTGTACAACATGACCATCATCACACAACTAGCTAACGCTAGGTAGGTTAGCCTTTAACCGTTCAACATACCAAATGTCATCCAATTTTGGAATACCCATTGGTTGAATGGACCTTTTTTTAACAGACTTGAAGACATTCTCATCTTCAAACGTGAGTGTCCTGCCATGACATATTTTAAGATGCAAAGGTGGGATTTCTCACATGCCATGTGCCTAGAACACCCACTATTAACTTACCATTATTTCCAACGTAGACTTTCAAGGTTGTGCGTACTAAGAGACTCTTCTCATGACTAGTGAACATAGCCATCGCAATGGGCAAACCTTTAACTAGGTTAATTAGGCACATAATCCAATGAGTGCTTAAGTGCAATTCATGGGTAACTACACTTTGATATCAATTGGAGTGAACATAGGGAAGTGAATTAAGAATCTTCCCACATGATTATACACGTGGAACTACACAATTTCACCTAGAGGGGATGAATAAATTAGTTACACTTCTCGTTCTAACAGTTTTAACCTATCGACCACAATTAAAAAATTAATTAATGAATTTATCAATTAAGCACTTTGACCCCTTTTTCCCCTATTAACAAGAACAGTCCGCCATGAATTATAAATGGATGCAATGTATTTTTGAATTAGTAACAAACAATCTAATCTAGCTTCTCCCCCCAAATAAGCCAATCCACAACCACAATGATGAATCAATTGAATAAAGAAATGTAAGAGTCAATTCATCAAACACATGGTGTATGTGTGCAATTGCATGTGTGTATGAAAAATTAAAGTGATAAAGAGATCATCCAAAGCACAAGCAATTTGATGCAAAAATCCTCTTAGGAAAAACCATGGAACAGGCACCCAGTTCACCTAGCCTAATCCACTAACTCAAAGCCAAATACAAGGTATAAGTCTTATATCTCAACCAATACATCCAAGGTTAGATACTTTGTTCCTTGTCAATCTCTCCATTGGATACACCCACCGAACTCTTAAGTAGCTTCACTTGGATGCGCTCATCACAATGAACTGTCTAGGACCTCGAGCAATCTTCTAGGATGTATCTAAGATTCTAAGTCCATACACAATGAATGTGGGTTTTAGTGGATCACCAAGAAAGATCATATTCTTCAATATATGATGTTGAACAGGAAGGATCAAGATGGTTTCACCATTGGTGTTTCGGGATCTAGGATTGGTCTTGACTTTCTAAAGAGGTAAGAAGCTATATTTGTCTGACAATAGAGCTACCCTAGCTTGGAAAGGCTTATCCTATTTATAGGTCTGTAATTAGGTTTGGCTTGGGGTCCAAGAAAACATAAAATCATGAAGGACTGCTCAAGCCTTCAGAAATCATTGAAAGGGTAGTTGGAACTGGAACAAGAAAATGATTCAATCCAGTCAAAAAAAGTAGAGATTGCTCAAACTATCTGATGACCACTTGAGCCATCTATAGGTTGCTTGAGCGGCTTGTGAGCAAACAAAAGGGTGGTCAGAGACCGCTTTAGAAGAATGTGAGTGAGTAGAGGGTGGTCCTTACTAGTTTTCAAGCTAGAAATGAAGCAAAAACTTGACCTATTGAGTACTAAGGAGTGTTACTCAAAAAGGATCCGATGCATGACTCAACCTATGTTTTTGAAACAAGTTTCAATGTTTAGAAAGTTTATTGAGTAAAAGCCTAAGAGTCATTCATGAATAATCCTAAATTCAATTTAATTAAACCTAATGATCCAAATAAGTCTAAAATAAACCAAGGGNTTGAGTAAAAGCCTAAGAGTCATTCATGAATAATCCTAAATTCAATTTAATTAAACATAATGATCCAAATAAATCTAAAATAAACCAAGGGTCTATGTATCGAGGTTATTACCATGTCAATAGGCTTTGATGGTCCAATGGAGGTGTTCTTGATATGAGTTTGAAGCTTGAACTCCTTCCTTGAAGCTTTTAGATCATGATCTTTGAAGCATCATGACTATGGACTTAGGTTGAGATATATAATACGATTTCACAAAATCAGCCAATTACAACGGGAAATTTCATAACAGAATATATCCAGGTGAAAATCCACCTTGGTCCTCACAATTAAGTCTAGATTGGAAACTTAAACTATTCTGTTTCCTTATATGGACTTGGTTGTTTCCCAGGGGAAATAGATGAGAGGAGTGATACTCGCCTAAAAACGTAAACAAAACATTTCCCAGTGTGTGAATTACTACTTTTTTTCTGTAGAAATCTATGGTGGCATGAAGAGAAGATAATAGATCCATCATGACATTAAGTCATACCCAAAATTTCCAATGGAATTAGGTCAACATCTAACTCATG
>CAUOFW020001893.1:0-65324 GCA_963454935.2 Ilex paraguariensis
CTCTAGACTTTTGTTGCCTCTTCTTCAAAATTTTTCATCGCATTTTGATGACCAGAACACAGCGCCTTTAAAACAAACAGTTGGTGGGTAATGAGACGCAACTGGTGTTACTGTTAGGTTTTGAGGGAAAATCGTTGAATGAATGCTGGCAAATGGGTCTATGCGGTGGCCCTTGCAGCGAACGGTGCTTTCACTTCTTCCCATGTCTCTCCGATCCAGGTACGTATATGCCTAATTGTGTGAAATATTGTGTTGTATAATTCGTTTGATTTGATTTTCCATACATACAATTTTGTATTTTTTTTAGCTCGGAGATCGACGTTGTGTTTGAAAGCGGCGTTGGTGATGCTGCATCTAGTCTTTGTGGGCCTCCTTTTCCTTTTCGATAGAGATTTGATCGAGAAAACCCGAGAAAAACCATGGTAATACGTGTTTTGAGTTGTTTGAAGTTGGAAGGCATAAGAATTAGGGTATTACTGTACAAGTTTGGACTTTAACTAAACTGAACTCAAGGCACGATTGTGTCCACATTGTGAAAATTGAAGAGCTTATCTGCTTCCTATAGGGTAGTCAGACTCTGTGGAACTCAAGATTTTAATGGAGGGTGGTATTTTTGTATGTGGAAAAGCCATAGTGAATGACCAAGTTAAAATACTGGCACCCAGTTTTGATTTTCATGTCCATGGACAATTGGCACACTGAACAATGTTATTTGACACAACTTTGTCTGGCATGTCAATGAAGTTGTAAGGTTGAAATTTTGCACAACCCTTAGAACATGGATCTCACACACTTGCATGATTATCAGAAATTTGGGGAGAGAATTTCCTTGGGTTATTTGGCATCTTAGTTGTATCAACAACTTCCTTGGTTGATGTTTGGTGCAAAAGATGTTTTATAATTTTAAAACTTGCTATTTTTTTTGCTCTAAGTTCTCTTTTCTCTTACAGGTACACAGCACTATACTTGTCATTAGTTGTTGCTACATTGGGTCAATATTTCCTAACCTCTGGTTCTTCTCCGGGGTAATTGTAATCCACAATTTCTCTCTTGCCAAAGGTGTTAGTCCAAAAATTGTGTGTGGAGTGCAAAGTTCTGTTTAGTATTTGTTTCTTGATTTTTTTTTTTTTGGTTTCAGCTATGTTCTTGATGCAATGAGGGCTGTAAATGAGAGAGATGCCTTAATCAGAAGTACGCCAGTTTCCTCAAAGTAAGCACTAATTTCCCTCTTCATTCAGTCGTTCACTACAAAGATTTAAAAATAAGGAAAAAGAAACTAAGCAATTTCATATGCTTTTTTGTTAAGAAAATACGTGGAGATTGTAGGAGCTTGCTGCTTGAATATAGATTTAATTAATTAACATAATTTTCTGCCTATATTGATGTTATAACGATCAAGCAAAGACATTCTGCTCCAAGCAAAAGTGGCAGCGTAGTTATTACTGTGGATGCTCACCCATTGAGAAGAAATCTTTTACAGAGTAATACAACATCTTGGACAAAGCTTGTGCTGGACATGTATCCTCCTGGATCATCTGCTAGGTATGGAAAATTGCATTTGGTTGTCTGATGATAGTTCGTTCTTATCATAGCAGTTATTTCTTATATGCACATTGCCACATAACTGTCATTTGTTAGCATTTTGTTACGCCCCCATAAAGACTGATGTGTGTAATAATCAATCATCTTGCTCCTTGTTCATCAAGTTTAATTCTTTTAAATGTAAAATGGTTGGCAACTTTGCAGCATATATCTGTATCATTTATATAAGTTGATGGTTGTAAGTTGCAAATAAATAAGCAAACACTTTATTGCCACTTGTTGTCTGGGCTATAGACCTTTGTTAGTTGTATCATAAACACAGTCAACCCTGTAATGCCTAATAAATAAAAGCACGGTCGAAATATGACTTTTGGTCGTGCTCTTGACTCGTGAAGATTCTTGAAAGCAGGCTTTGGTTCAGTTTGTTTGAAGATTGAAGACTAGTGGGAGAGCAAATGGGAAGGAAAAAGGTTTGGCAACCACAAAGGGAAAAGCTATCATCTTAATTGGGAGTGGAACGTGAATGGATAACTGTGTTTTTTATGTTTCGTAGGTGACAAAGCAATAATTTTAATGGTGAAATTAAAAAAGTTGGCTTTGTAGTGCTTAATTTTCCTCTAATCAGAAGACACAAATTGAAAAACATGGTTCACTCCTTTTCATTAACTATTTAAGAGTCAAACATTGGTTATTCTTCTAGAGTTTCTAACAAAAGCTTTTTAAGAATACAGGTCAAGAAAAACCTTAAAGAGACATATATTTATTGAAAAAGAGATCAATTAAGAATGAGTTGAATTTTTTTTTAGGTAGATAAATGAGGCAATTTTTCAGCAAATCTATGATCTTTGTTTCTAAAACTGATTGGTGGGCCGGGTCCCATATATATTTATTGCTTTCTTTTTTCTTCTTTTTCAATTATATGTATTTAGCTGTTAATTTCATCCAAGAGGCAATATTTGTAGAAGTGGTAAGGCTTCCACATGGACGGCCCTTTATTGTCTGGCTTGGGTAGCAAAGAAATTAGCCTCTTTAAGTTAAAGGGAGAAATATTCAAACAGCATTTGAAGTCTTGAAAGATAGGTGTAGTTCCTATAATAAGTGGGCTTTGCTTGGAGGAACTCAGTTTGGTTTAGTTAAGTTGCACTTGGTAAGTGGCTATGGAGATATTTTTTCGATAGGGAAGGTTGTGGAGGGTGGTGCTTCTTGGTGGTTGGTGGAATGCTGTATCTATAACTGCAGGGTAAAATTTAACACCAATTCACCTAACTTGATGTTAGTTCCATAACAATGTATGTTTTTCACCATTAATCCAGTTGTGCAATTTAGAAAATATGCTACAAATTGGAGATTCTTTAACTGACTCTCTCTCTGTTTTTCAGAACTTGGACTTGCTCTTACTGTCATGTTGTGCAGGTAGTATTTCCTTATCATTTTATTCATTTTTACAAAGTACTCAAATCTGTGATTGATCACTGAAGTCAGGAAAGAGTAAAAAAGTTTGTGCAAGAGTTGAAACAACTTTGCTTTTTGTTGCATCCTTGGTTTTATTTTGTTTTTCCCGTGAAATCATAAAGAGCACCATAATGTATGCTGGTTCATTTGCATGTCTATCACAAAGTACGCAAGCCCTTATTAAAGGAGAAAATGAGTGGGTTTCAATGAACGAGAGATGCATTAACAATTTTTTTTTTTTGATAAGAAACATAACTTTAGTTGGTACAATCAAAATTTTTACATAAGGCTAAGTTGGACGAGATTCAAGCTCAATGAAACAAATTACAAGGCGGTGAAAGAAAACCAAACATGACATGATTTTCAAAGACCCCTTGTGTGGATACCAGTTAGATGGATATAGAGTTCTCTTTAGGCTTGCATGTGTGTGCTCATACCCACAGGGAGCAAACGGTTATTTCAAATGCAGTGTAATTTGCTATTAGCCTATTACTTGTGCATAGGTTCAACAGTATGAAAAGTAATTGAATAGATGGATTAGTTAATAACTAAATAAAGAAGACAGGTGTTTGGTCATAGGCTTACAGTTGCTTTTAAGGTTGTCACAATAATTGTTTGGTCACGTTTGGTATTATGTCTGATTATTGTTTATTTGACCTGCAATATATGTGCAGCCGCCAAGGGCAAAACATTGTCATGATTGTGACAAATGCGTTCTTCAGTTTGATCATCACTGTGTTTGGCTTGGAACATGCGTAGGGCAAGGCAACCACTGTCGATTTTGGTGGGTATACTTTGTTGATAGTAGAGAAACAATATCATTGATCAATTATCTTTTGCTTATTCTTTTTTAAAGGGGTTCTTATGATAAGGTTTGAGGTTCTGTATCAGTAATATACTTATCTCATCTCATGTTTATTAGACCTTAGAGCTGATGAGTGATATTTTCTCCTCTGTTCATGGGTTTCTTTGTTTGTTTCTAAATCTCAGTTTGAATACCTTAGCTTATGGATAGAATAATGCATGAATTCTACCGCTGACAAACCTGACATGAAAAGCAAAATGATTCCATGATGTCTAAAGTGTATTCAATTTGAAAGTTGGTGTCACTCTCCTAACCTTTTCTATGCTTGCTGGTGAAAGTGGAGTTCCAATTTCTGTGACTACAATTGTCACATTTTGATTTTCCTCTTTCCTAATTTTGTTGAATTTTGCATTAGCCATTTAGTCCTTCATGCGCGTGTGCCTATGCAATCCTTTTTGTGGTCATAAAGTAGTACCATAAATTATTTTCTGGGTTTCATGGATGTAGTGGAATTGTTTACATACTAAAGGTGGAAACAAACCCAGTGTTTTTCTTTTTAGTAAATTATATCCCAAAGCTAGTTCACTTTTCATTTAGCAGTTTTTTAAAATCGTCGAGATATTTTTTTGTAGTCTACGTATTTGAGAGTTGTGTGATTTATTCCTTTACAGAAGAGGTTCTATATATTTTAATTTCTTTGTATGCAAGATTGGTATTATGATCTCTTATGAGATTACTAGTTATTGTCCGTGCTTGAAGACACTGTATACCATAAAAAATGTCAATTAGATTCAATGATATTCCCCTAAAATCCCACACTAATCTTTGGAATGAAATATCCAAGCCATTTGGTTGACATCAATTCTCCTTAAAAACCCAGATTCTTGCACCATTTAAGGAGATCAACCAAAATATTCCATCTAACTAGTAGCTTGCTCCCATCGCATCTTTGCTGCCAGAATTGTTTCAACATAGGTGAATGCTTTGAAATTTTCACTTCCTAAATGGAGACCCAGTTTCTAACGGAAACTATTGATGCAATCTTGGAAGATTGAGGAAATAAAATGCCTAGAGATTTGCTTCTCAAGACAGTCAAAATCCATTCCCCCCCAAAAAAATAAAATAAAATAAAATAAAACATATAGAAAACAAAAAACAATAGGGGTTGGGGGACACATTCATCCTACATACCCAAAAGTCCAAAATCAGCATGCATCAAAATGGTCCAAGACATATACACACAATCCGTCCGTGGTGGTGATGAACTGTATAGAACATCAATTGGCGCATGACCACTCGATTACATCAATAACCACTCAATTACATAAAGAGAGACAACATACATAACCACCATCTATCATAGTTCTAGCAAATTAAAAACTTCAAGCAAACACTTTCCAAAATAATTGTCCGTGTGCCTGCACGGAGTAACAAAAAAATCAATATATTGTGCCTTCGACAAATATAGACCGTGTACATTTTTTTTTAATTGCAACCTTTAAGTAATAAATAAAATTAAATAAATCTTGCTAATTTATAAAAGTCATGAATTCATCACCACTACCCCGTCAGTCAACCCAAAAACATATCATAAATCAACAAATTTTCAATCCACCACATATAACAACAAACAATGCTGATATAAGAACTTTGCATTCACCATCATGAGAGGTCTCGACTACACATGTAGAAGAATGAAAAGCAATAGTCAAAAACCAAAACAAAAATGGCTAATTCAATAGCACTCCTGACTGTTTTTGAGAGATAACAAAGCATGGAACACAATTGCGAACGATCATCTAACCCAAATAACATGGTAGCTTAAATTTAATCTTTAGCATTATCATCACCTAAGCAGTCCCTTAGCACAAAAGTGCCCAAAACACGAAAAACAACAAAACCTCTATATTAATTTGCCTAATATTTACAGTTATATGTGTACTCAACTGAACAAAGGACTTATCCCAATTGTTTCGGGGTCGGATACATGTATCCTGTTTTGCCATTGTGTACTATTAAGGGTTAGGTGATCATATAATTGTTTTCTATTCTACCAAACACATTAATGTTAGAAAATAATCACATCACTCTTTCTCATTGATACAACGATAGACCTTCTATAAATATGCAAAAACCACCCAAGTCCATTCTCAATTGATTTATCTCATATATGTGTACTTGTAATTTTTTTTGTTTTTGAATATTCTCATTCTCAACTTTATCCTTTTTAGTTCTGCCAAACCTCCATCTTATAAGATGAAATATTGTGATTAGATATTCTTCTTATGATTGGAATTATGTGTACCGAACCTATCATTCTCTATAGGGTGTCAAATTTAATGTCAGTTGGAAGCAGGTTTCTAATTGGTTACTTTGTGGGTATGCGTCTCTGTGCATGGGATAAAATATATTATATTTTCTAGATAAGATGGATCTGAATTGAGCCCTTATTATAAAAGTTGGAACTTCATGCTTTTTCTTTCCCTGATTTTATGCTGTCATCCTAGGAATAGTTCCAGGTGTACAAGAGTGGGGTGCTTACAAAAAATTGTCTGAGAGAGAACCATATATCTGAGTGTAATATCTCTTTGAACATTTGTAACTACATCAAAAGTATATTTTATTTTTTGTCCTTGTATCTATAGTGGATATATGCTTATAACTTGTCCCAAACGTGACAGATTCTACTTATCAGTCATAGAGATTTGTAATTTGACCCTATTGAAATATTCAACAGAGATGTACTATATCCACTGTTGTTTTCAGTTACTGTAGATAATTTGTATTGTATCACTTTTGTTTTGTATACCTTAAATGATTTCTTTCTAAGCATTTCCTTTGGGTTCATAAATTGATCCATCAGGTTGTACATTTGTGAGGAAACAGCATTGTGCCTATGGACTGGTATCTTGTACATTACATACCTCAAGTCTAATATACCAAAGTCTTGGTATGTATCTCTCTATGACCTTTTTACGATGTAAAGAAGTTTCAAAGAATTTTGGCTATAACATAATATAATACAATGTGATAGATAAATCTCTAGTGACCGTGGTTGCTGGTAGAAAGGTGTAACAGAGTTCATTGGTTCAAGAGTTGACGTTGTAGTTTTTTATGGTAATTCATATCGGATAGTTCCTGACCTTAAAAAAGAAAAGAAATGGAGGGAGGAAGAAGATAAAGAACAAATCATGGTCTTGTTATGACTCCTGTGCAACTTGCATCTTTTATTGAATGTGGAAACTGGACCTTGTGATTGGTTTTCCTTTCAGGTGGGTATACCTAATTATGATCATGCTGCTGGTCACTTTGTCAATTTCCCTAATCTTTCTGCTGCTGCTGCTACTTTTTCATAGGTAAGTTTTGTCGATTTTTTGGAGAACATAAAATCTTATTGTTCTTCATGCTAAGTTTTTATAGATCAAAAAATAACTATTTGTTTATCAATGGAATGTGTCAATATTTATTATGATTTATGAGGTTGGTGTTGACTCATGGCCTCTGAAAGGTCAGATGTCGTATGGAGTTTAAGGAAGTGATTTTTTTTTTTATTCTTTTAAATATTAAAAGAGTCACTTTAGAAACTTAATAATAAATGTGCATTTTATTTTTTTTCCTTCTCCGTTTTTGTGCACGTGCTGGGTGGGTGAAGGTTGGAGTTTTTGGTTTTTTTTTTTTTTGGGGGGGGGGGGGGGCGGGGAAACCAACTGTAAAGCAACAAAGGGAGCAATGATGCACATCAATACATGACGAGAAAGTAGGACGAAGGGAATTTGGGGGGGTCCCTAAGGATCACCAGCATACAGTTAGAACTACACTAGACTTAGCTGAGTAGTCTCTGCAGTTTTTGCCTTCATGCCATATGTGTATAACAGCTTCTCCATTCTGAACAGTGTACTGGATACTTCTGCTCATTTTAACTAGTTAAGGTGGGTTGACAATATTGGCCCTGTCAATCATTTAAAATTGGCCTGAGAGTCACTTTTCACTTCAGAAAGTCTTCTCCCAGGCCAGTTTAATCCCAATCCAGATACCCCAGAGGTGAGCCGTTGTCTTAGGCTCCTGCCTGATGTTATTAGTGAAACCCACAAACCAGCTGCCCTGATCGATTCTGATTAATCTTCCCTTAAGGTTCCCTCCACATTGGGTTTGACCCAGTTTGTAACGAGGCAGTCCCCATTTAGTAAAGCTCGTTGTTTTGGAGTGTCCTCATCTCCTACTTCATGTAACCCCACCCCCCGCGGCTCCAGGGGGTGGGGGGAGGCACAATTGAATTGAGTAGAAGTCGAATCCCAGACTGGACTAGCTAGAATTTTGGCTTCACCATTATGGTCCTGCTTATTGTAGCAGCCCCAATTGAATTTTATAGTCTCAATGAACAAGATTCTCCAGTCAAGTTCTCCCACCATGGAGGTACCTCCGCCCACTAGATGCCACTTTATCCACTTTTTTTTGTTAGTGCTCGAGTAAGAGTTGATTCCCCACGATGACCACGGATCGAGCAGCTAGCACTGTCCAATATTTGTCTTTTAAACTTCCAAACTCATTCCAGGTTTTGTGTCCAGAAGCAGTGCCATCATGTTTCACCTGAAGCTGATAGGCTGATTTTGTCCATTTTGAGTAGCCTTCCAAACCAACACATCTGCTATCTCCATTGTTGTCATGAATCAGAAGAGCGATTCTTATCAGCTGCTCCAGAACAACCTCCAGAAGCTTAGAATCGAGGCTTGTCCAAATTCATGAGCCATTATCTGACCAGTAACCCTGTGGAACTTTCAGCAAGCACCCCCTAGGAAAACCTTTCAGCAGTTGGTCACATAACAACACATTTTTCGAGAAATTGACCATTTCTCTGATGCCAGCCCTCTGTTTTGGACCCTCCTAGAACACCTCTTAGTCAAGAAGTTATTTGACCTTGGAATCGAAAATGGAATTTCCATTGGTTAGATATTTGCACTTCTAGTTGTGCCTTTAAGCAAGTTTTTTTCTTAAGTACTCTCCACTCTCCAGCCTGTGTTAGCTAGGTTAGCTTGATTAGCTTCTGCCATCTTCTTAAGCAAGCAAATCTTATCTCAAGCAACCCTGTGTACCTCCATGGCCTGCTCAGTTTTTCCTTTGATAATAGTTCATATTGTACCTGTCAGTTGTTCTTCACATCACATTGGGGAGGTTGGTCTTCTGCACAGGCTATGCAGGGGTTACAGAAGAAACAGACTCGAACATTTTAGTCCTATCCGTCATGGATAGGGTAGAGACATTCCATCCTGAGAGGCTTGTCTTGATTTTTTATATGCCTCTTTTGGCACCCTGGAAGAAAGTAGAAGCATGCCAAGGTATTTCCCATGTTAGCTATGGAGGCTTATGTTTCTGGCAGTATGCCTATTTCCTGGACATATGGGTGGTCACAAAAAAGTTCAGATTTTTTGTCTTTGGGTCTGCTGCTGTGCAAAGAGCTTTCCTCACAGCGCTCCTAGTTTCGGCCTGCTTCAAAGTCATTTGCAAAAACAGATGGGAGATGAGATACTAGGCCCTCCTTGAGCTGGTCTGAGAGGGCAAAAACATAGGTATTTAACTAAAAGTTAAATAAAAACTGAAGAAGTAGGTGCTTTGTTTGTCCCTTTTTTTATTGGGAGATTTCATGATGTTGAGTCAGATCCCTGTCCCATAACTGTATTTGAGCTTCTTAGCGGTACAACATTACAATATGCCGATAACAAAAACCAAAAGTGGTAATAACCCAGATTTCAGTTCATTGCTTAATATCGTGCGTGGTTAACTACATGCTCTTGCTTGTGAGTAAACAAGTCTGTTCTTGGTGTTATGTTGCAATTCAGTAGACTTGCTCTCTTTGTATCTTTTTATTCTTAAGTTCTTAAACAATGAGGTTTAGCTGGTGGTACAAAGAATTAAGGAAAACAAGTGAAACTTTCACAGGAAGTGAGATTCCTGTTCAGTGTACTGCTTGAAAGATTTCCACCTGTTTGTTAATCTGGAAGAATGGTGCAACTATCTTACTTTTTAGGCCAATTTGCGAACATTTCTCAAATGGCTCAGAATTTTGGTCTACTGATATTTCTAGATGTCAGATTGTGTGGTGTATTTATGAATCAACAAGTAGTCCGTTGTTTGCTTTGATGATGATTGCAAATGCCGTAATAATGTGTCCAAATAGTGTGATTGATTGACGAAAAATATGCAGTTCTGTATCATATGGCTGTTTTTGTTCTCATGGATTCAACTTAGTACTATAAATTGGATGCCACACGATTAGAATTTTTTTTTCAATGGAATGTTGGGACATGTGTAACATTAGTTTTCTTCATTTTCTTCTTTCTGGTAGCTATCTTATTATGACAAATCAAACAACTTATGAGCTTGTAAGACGACGGCGCATTGCATATCTAAGGTCAGTCAATTTTTTATGCTCCCAAATTTATTGCAGCTTTAATTTTTTGCATTACATTGACGAGGAACACAATTCACCTAAGTTAAAGCAGATGTTCTATGAAAATATGGCATCTTTTAGGAAGCAATGCAAGACTCTACTGTGCCCATCTATAGTGTTTGCTCCAAGATGATCTTAGCAGTATTAAGTCGGTGATCATTATGAATAATGTGGTTTCTCTAGCTATGCCAGTTGACACTTGACTTGTTGATCTGTAGGGGGATTCCTGAAAGAGTATATCCATTCAGTAAAGGTATATGCAGCAATTTGTACAAATTTTGTTGTGCTCCAAGCAGCATATACAGAATGGAACCTCTGCCAACAGCGCAGGAACTTGAAGAGAAGTCAAAACCCTATACTTGCTTGGATGTTTTGTCTTGTCGTTGTTGTTAATTATTTGGGCTTTGTATTTTTGTTTCACTGTATTCCATTGAATTTTACTGCAATCATTTTGTAGAAGCATTTCGATACATCCAATTGCTCACACAACTCAATTTGTTTTTCTTTCCAAACACCTGTTTATGCCTCATCAAGTTCTATTGAGATGTTATTGTGATCAGAACGATTTTGCCCATTTATGCATGAGGAATTTGTGCTTGCCTAGTGCCTGAAGTTTGGCCATCCTACTCAATGTTATCACAATAGGAAATTTACCCAGCAGCCAATGCCTTTAACTGTATGATGTTCTGAGGTTTGATTCTTGTTCTATACCTTGATGTCAGACAAAGGCATGACTTCTGTGGTTAGCTTCTTTCTGGGTCCGAAGCCTGTTGATTTTCAAGCTATGTTATACACAGCATGGCCTGTGACTTGAGTTTTAGGCTTAATAACAAACGAAGACAAACATTCAAGAGATGTTTCTTGTTCTAAACCTTGATGTCAGACAAAGGCATGACTTCTGTGGTTAGCTTCTTTCTGGGTCCGAAGCCTGTTGATTTTCAAGCTATGTTATACACAGCATGGCCTGTGACTTGAGTTTTAGGCTTAATAACAAACGAAGACAAACATTCCAGAGATGTTTCTTGTTCTATACCTTGATGTCAGACAAAGGCATGACTTCTGTGGTTAGCTTCTTTCTGGGTCCGAAGCCTGTTGATTTTCAAGCTATGTTATACACAGCATGGCCTGTGACTTGAGTTTTAGGCTTAATAACAAACGAAGACAAACATTCAAGAGATGTTTTTCCTGTCGGGTAAACTATTGTTGAAAAAAATTGGTATTGTACCATTTATTATATTTTTTGGGTGTTTATATCACTTTTTGGGTGGAATTTACCAATTTTTGGGTTCTCTTATTCCTTTGTTGGGTAAACTTCAACGACATTCTCTTCTTTTCTATCAGGCAGAAATGAATGTCGTATACGTGAAATGTTGTGCTAATCTTCTTCTGCAATCACCTGCATTTGTAGGAAATAACATGAAATAGAGAGCCAAAAGCCACTCCTAAAAATTGTTGATGAATAATAATAATAAAAAACCATAAAGAAGCTTTTGCATTCTGGATTAAGGAAACACGTTAGCCATGGTGTTTCGAATTCAACATAAGCATGACTTCCACAGCTGTATAATGTAAATGAGATTCAAACCAACAGCCAAGTGTTTGACCTATTCGGGTGCTCATAAATGTTCTCAGTTGTCCGTTTCTGAAAGTAACAAGTGAATAATTGTGAAAAACAGAGCGAGAAAAAAAGAACAAACATTAAATAGTAGGATTCCAAAATATACAAACATTACCATAGTAAGTAAAATGTCGACAAAATGTGCCCTGCAAACAACAGGGCAAAACAGGTACTGTTTGCCATACAATTTATTATGTTCTATACTATATAATACCATGAATGCCCCCTCCATAAAAGCCAACAAAATCCATGCAAAATATTTATTTAGGTTTGAGATTTTCGATACTTGAGAGCTTCAAAACGAGCAGCAAGTGCATCATAGTCTGGCAATTTGGGATGAACAGGTTGTGGTGCAGGTCGGTTGGGAGGTAAATTCATGCCATTTATAGGTTCTTCCATCTCAATTTCGTCATCACAATCTGATTCATCAAATTTGATATCTGAATGTGCTGAGGGAACATTGTAGCTGTGCCTCCTATAATTTTTTTTAGCATCTATTCTGGAAGGCTGGTGAGGTATTAAGTTGACACCACTTGTAGGTCCGTCCATCTCAATTTCTTCATCACAGTCTGCTTCATCAAACTGGATATCTGGACGTGCAGATGGAACATTGCAGCTGTGTCTCCTACAAATTTTTCGAGCATCCATATTGGTAGGCATTGTCTCATCACTGTTTGAAGAATGATCACATCCAAAACTCTGTCTCTTAATCCTCCTTGGGACCTTAGACTGATCGTCCAGAATCTGGTGGTTTTCTTGGAAGGTATATGGCATAAACTTGCTGGTAGAATTGCCACAACTGTTCTCAAATTCATAACTAGTCACACAATTACAAGTACCAGATGCTTGAGTGACCTGATAAGAGCCTTTACCCGCCAGATAGGCAGCAGCTTCGGCAGCAGCAATTGCTTTTTTTGCACACTCCGCAGCTGCTTCAGCAGCTGATGTTGTGTCTTCAAAATGCATGTTTTTTCTTTCTCCATCATTTGACAATCTGGAGAAAAAATATCGTGGAACAACACAAACAACTTCTTTGTTTCATCCATTGTGTTTACATATGAATATGAGGAAAATATTTTCATATGAAATGCTATCCAATTGGTGTAAGTTACCTGGTTTTTTGATTATTTGGCTCAACAGATTGCTTTGCTGTAGCCTTTACAGGCATGCTGCTGGCACTCACAAAAGTGCACGGTCCCTCCTGATCAGAGAACATAGATTAGTAGATGAGCGAATAATTAACTTAGAGAGAGAGAGAGAGAGAGAGAGAGAGAGAGAGAGAGAGAGACTCACTATAAGCTCTTCTGGAGGTGTGAGGAGCTCCATCTCAGATTCTGTTGTATCCCATTCAACCTGGTACTCCTTCGCTATTTCCTTCATGACTTTCAGTTTCACTTCACCAGCAGGGGTTCTAACAGAGAGCTTGTCAATGAGCTGTAACACAAAGCAAGCCCTTTATTTGACCCTTTTGATATGGTTGGAGTTTTGGTACAGAAATAATCTTTCATTGTTTCCGTTGTATGTAAATAAAGGCTGCAACACGTCCTCACAAAGAAGCTATTCGTGAGGAAAAAATATTTTGTGAATTGTGATAGTATCGATATACTTACTCTGATGAGAAGTTTATTTAGAGCTGTAAAGTATGAATACTTGATGTATTTTTTCATAGAAGCATGATTTCAATTATAAGACCACAATTACCATGCGATTTACCCCACAGTTGGGTCGTAGGTCAGTAGCTGCACATACAAAGTCTTCTCCATATTTCTTCTCGAAAACATCTCGAATAGACACTAGTTCTGGAATGTCTGAGCATCTAGGGGCTGCAAATATTAAACTGGATATCCCTTCTTTGAGATCTGCTGGGCAATTCCTGGAGCAGATGGACCATTCAAGTTTTATTAAGTGAGCCTAATAAGTACATAAACAAATATTCAAAACGTACTTTCACATCCAACACCTTTGCTTTGAAATTATTGAAAGTCTTGCTACAATCAGCTCACAGAAGAGCTCAATGAACTCATTTGCAGCCATAATATTTTGTTCTCTTATCACATGTTCAACCTACAAAGATCAGAAACACCATCAATAGACCACATCAAACCTAAGTATGATGAAGATCTTGTAAAGCTTACAATCTATAAAAAAACTAAAACCATATTGAAGTCATTCTTCCTATTAGTCAATATGTCCATATAACTTGCAATAGTACTGTCGAAGTAGGGCATCACGAGGCAAATCTCAAAACAAAGAAAAACAGCTTCTGGTACACAAACAGACATACGCTGGCATCCATACATTTGGATAAAGCAAGCAACATTCAAAACAAGTCATTTAGTCACCTCCCTTCTCATCCACCATTCCATGTGTCATAATGCATAATGCAAGAAGTAGATAAATGAATTTTTGCACTGTTGTATTGAGGTAAGAGGTGCAGGTTTGTGTCTTCATACAGTTACTTGGTGTAGGGTACATTGTAGAGAGTCTAACTCCTGTTGTGTAGTCTAAGACTAAACAACAGAAAGAACTAAAAAGAAAAGCAGCATACTTACTACAAACTTGCAAATATAAAAAACCCCTAGAAGAACACCAAAAAGCCAAAACAAAAACACACAACAAAAATTATGAAACATATATTTACATCCTTCCACCAACAATGTCTTCTAGTGATACATATATTAACATAACAAGTCTTAAGGTATGTTTTAACCTCCAAATGCATGACCTAATATAAGTAACATAGTTGTTCCTTCAAAACAAAGAAACAGCTGAATTCTTCAAAAGTGCCAACATTTTGCTGAGAACTCTGCATTTTGGTGGGTCGCACAGATGAAAGATGAGTAGATGACATTCAAAGATTGAAATATGTGTTTGCTGAGTGCTAAAACTAGAAGATATAAAATGTGGACTCTACTGTAGGGCTATGCATAGTAGACTACTTGCTTTGCACTTCACAATATCTACAGAATTCCCGTGGAACAATATTCATAAAATAAAACCCAAGTACTTCCACAAAAATTTCTTCACAAACCAAATTGAAAAGCTACCCGTTCATGGATCAGAACAAGTTTCTAAAAGTATGTTTTGATATGGTATCTCAAATATTTGAGAGGAAGAATAAGAGTAAAATATGAAAATACTTTACTTAAATGAGCGTATAGAGCATGACTGAAATGAATGACAAAGACGGACTTATATAATCGACTCCAAATGATTGGGACATAATAAGACTTGATTGGGTTTGGTTTAATAAGAGAAATTTGAAATTGAGCCAACATTGTCAGACCTTAGCTTTAATTTATGTTCTTACTTCTTAAGACAATATAAGTACAAAAATTTAATTTATGTTCTTACTTCTTAAGACAATATAAGTACAAAAATACGAAGAAGGTACTAGAGCAGGTTGGAAATTAGTAAGGTTTAAGAAAAGTGCTGAACTCATGTCCATTAATTGGTCCTTAGGAAGTTGAGTCCTTCAATGTCCTAAGAACAACCTTTATCAAATAACCTATTGGAAATTTGTAAGGTTTAAGGAAGTTCCAACATGTTGGATTTGTAAGCTTTAAGCAAATAACCTCTGTTGCTAGAACTACAGAAAGATGTAGTTGTGATGACCAAAATAATACAACACATAGGTTACCTACAGAAACTCAACAAAATGCCTTCCTTTAGTAATTTTGAATAGGTGTCTATAGAGGGCGTAATTTTGAATAGGTGTCTATATGGTTGTACACCCTTGATTACAAATTATTTATCAACAACCTCAAGACTAACAAGAAAGCTTATTCTCAACGTCACACAAAGCCCATTAGGGATGATTTTAAGAAAATCAACTGAATAAGTAAACTTCAAACCATTCATTTGGATGTTGGGCTATTGGAAGATGTCTATCCAAATTCTCTCGACATGTATAATGCAACTTTGTTTAGCTAAACTTCAAATTCCATTTAATTTCTTGAAATCTGGCGTAAAAAACCTAAAGTTGGGGATTTGAATAAATCACCAAGTCATTATTAGCAACTTAAATTGACACCCAATCCTAAAGCCGTAGCAGCATTAGGCCCAGCTATAACTATATCCATTTCCATATGTATTTACCCCATTGATCGTGTAAGTGACTACATTATAACAAGTGATTTCCTGCCAAAAAACATTATAACAAGAAATCACAGTGCCCAAAACAGGGTTTGTAATGTAGAAATTAAACATGAAATTAGATCAAGTACATCTATGCGGAAAATGAGGGATTTTGAGAAAGAAACAGACCCTAACTCGAGCAGTGGCATCCTGGCCAGACTCCAGAAGTAAAGCAATGTCGCGCCTCATCTGCCTCACCACCACCTGTCTCTTGTTCCGAAGCAGCTTTATCCTCGCCACAGCCATCTTCGCCATTGTCTTACTGTTTTTCAACACACGCATACAAATGGAAAGATTGTTAGGGTTCTGATTAGAACAGAGAGAGAGAGAGAGAGAGAGAGAGAGAGAGCGGCAAAAAGTGGGAAATTAAGAAGAAAAACGAACCATTTGGAAGAGTTGAAGCCTCTGCCCAGAACAGAGAGTCCGAACTTTATCGCCTTCTTGCAATGGCTTGTGGCCGCGCTTGCGACCGTCATGTCCGCACAGAGGAGAGAGGAGAGAGGAGAGAGAGAGGTGTCTGTCTCTATGTGTAGGGGGAGAGCTATTTAAGTATAACGGTCACCTGAGATGGGAAAAAAATATTTTTATGACGTGGCGATTTTTAATGGCCCCACCGAGGCAATTGGTCACCGACCTAATGTTTCATCTGCATAGTGAAACGATTCCTCCATTATGGTTTGAGGAAAAGGGCTAAAAGAGCCGTTACTTTGACTTTGACGCGTTTGGAAAGTGGGCTGATAATGGGGAAGCCCAGATGTTTTTGGGCTTGGAATAGGAAGGAGATGGAATATGGGCCTTTAGATTATCCGGTGAGATAGTTGGATTGGCCTGTTTTTTTTTACAGAAGCCGGTATAAATATTGAGAATTATTTGGGTAAAAGTGCATAAGCAAAAATATTTTGGGCAAAAGTCTGTTTTTCGTGCAAAAAGATTAGAAAGTCATTCAGATAAACAAACAAAAGTAAAAAGCCGTTTTTTGGAAACTAAATATCAAATACTGAAAAATATGAATGTTAAGTTCATGAAATGGTTGCAGTAAGCACAAAACTTCAAATCTGGACGACACACCACACATTCAGGATGCAATCTTTTATTTTTCTTATCTGTCTGAAATTCAAAAAATTCCACCTTTTAATTCATTCCTTTTTTCAAAACCTAACGGAGTGAGTGGATACTTGAAAATACAATATCGTATTTTTTTAGGGAAAACAAAAGGTCATTCGCCCACAATTTGGGGGTTTTCAGTCAATCGTCGCCGAAAACCTTGACCCATTTCCTTTACTCCAAAAAATTGAAGGCAAAATATGAAGACTCATCTTTAGTATATCCCTTTTTATATCTTTTTGGTGCATCTCTTTTGGTATGTTTATTTGTTGAAACTCTTTAGTATGTCTCTTTGATGTGTCTTTCTGGTGCAACTCTTTGGTATGTCTCTTTGGTGTGATTTGGTGGTTTAACTTTTTGGTGTAACCTTTCAGTAGAACTCTTTGGTGTATCTTTTTTGTGTATTTTTTTGGGAGTATCAATACAATGACGTTTAAGAATGCCAACTTCAGATCTAGAGAGAAAGAGAATGTGAGACCTGATCATGCATTGCATGCATATTAGTATAATTTTGTGGGTTAAATTATAATTATGTAAAATAATTAAAGGATTAATTAAATTAAATCTTTCATAGACATGATGCGAGGGAGCATATATTGGGTATGTGGACTCCATTAGTGATGTATTGGTGAGATCCATTCATAAAAATTTCATGTGTGAAAAACCTAGTGGGTTAATTTTGAAATTATTTAAAAACTTGAGAGGAGGTAAACGTAATTAACCCATTATACTGCTGTTGGCTAAAAAAATAGTGAGTATATCTAAGTGTGTCGTGTGTGTGTGTGTGTAAAGAAAAATATAATGGGGTGTATGTGTGTGTTTTTTATATAAAAAAAAAAGTGTGTATGTCTGGTTGTTTACTAAAGCCGAGAGTGAGGAGAGCAAGAGAGAAAAGGAAAAAAAATATATATATATATATATATATATGTGTGTGGGTCTATTTGAAATGTGAGCAAAGAATGTATGTGAGACTCAATTTAAGCATGCGTTTGTGATTAATTTTAGTATATATGTATTTGTATATGTGTGAACTGTTTTAACATGTTTTAAATTAGTGACTATTTTAATTTAATTCATAGACTATTTTGGTTAATTTTAATGGGATGTTTTAGTTTAATTTCAAAACATATTTTGTGAGTTTAAATTAAGTGTATTAAACATAAATTAGTGACTTGTTTTGTGTTAAATTAATGAGCTGTTTGATTTTAAGTTTAAAACATATTTCATTAAGAGTGTTAAACAAAATTTAGTGGTTGTTAAGAGTAGGTTTAAAATAGGTATACAATGGGTGTTAGAAAAATATTTGTTCCTCTCTCCCACTTTGGATCCAAGTCACAAACAATTTTTATAGGGGCATAATTCCATGCACATTAGGAAACCTTTAAGAAATCTATATCTATAGTACTAATAAAAGTATCTTAACATGAAAAACTTTTGATTTACTATTTTATTCTCATAAAGAATTAAAAATGTCACTCTATCCTTCCATACTTAATATCTAAATTACTATCATATCTTTATGCATTTAAATCTCCAAATTACATCTAAGATTACTTTTAATTATATATTTCCTATGTATAAATGTCAATTTTTATGAATTTTTTGATTAATTATATTACTCTTAAAAAATATATGAATAATTATAAGTTTTAACAAAATATTCAAAAAAATCTTCAAAAAATTGATCAATATACTATTACTCACTTTATATATATTTTTACATGATTTTTTAGTCGCAGTAAATTTTTCAGATTGTGTTAAGATTAATATCTAAATTACTTTCATATTTTTATGCATTTAAATCTCTAAATTTCATCAAAGATTACTTTTAATTATATATTTTCTATGTATAAATGTCAATTTTTATGAAATTTTTGATTGATTATATTACTCTTAAAAAATATGTGCATCATTATAAGTTTTAACAAAATATTCAAAAAATTCTTCAAAACTTTGATCAATATACTATTACTCACCTTAAATATATTTTTACATTATTTTTTAGTCGTGGTAAAATTTTCTGATTGTGTTAAGATTTTATGTGAAACTTGATTTTTTTTTTAAAAAAAAATTATAATATATATTATAGCATTGTATAGTAAATTTTATGACAATTGACCTAGATAATCCTAAATAAAATAAGGTTCTAATATGATTGGTACATTGATAATTATTTTTATTTTAATCAATGATTTATAAGTAGAATTTTAATCAAATTAATTTTCTAATTATCTATTCTCTATTTATAAATGTCAATTTTTATGAAACTTTTTGATTGATTAAATTACTCTTAAAAAATATATGCATTATTATAAGTTTTAACAAAGTATTCAAAAAAACCTTCAAAAATTTCATCAATATAATATTATTCATCTCATTTATAAAGATAATATTATGATATATTTTATTTTTCATCAAAATGTTTAACCATTTCATTTTTAAGATGAAAAATAATGTATATATAGTTTTACATGATTTTTTAGGCATAGTAAACATTTTAAACTGTGTTAGCATTTTATGTGAAAATTTGATTATAGGTTTTTGGTCCAATGATACTCCTTACCTTTTGAAGGTTTTACCTTCTTGAGATCAAGAATTCAAGCCCCCTCCCTCTCTTCCTCCCCGCCCCCCCCAAAAAAAAAGAATACAAAAATAATAAAACATGCAAAAAAAAAATGTTTTATAATATATATTATAGCCTTATATATTAAATTTTATCTCAATTGACCTAACTAATTATAAATATAGTAAGGTTCCAATACGATTGACATATTAATAACTATTTTTATTTTATTCAATGATTTATAAGTGGAATGTTAATCAAATTAATTTTAAAAAATTTAATTTTCAAACATCACTAAAAAATCACTTTCAATTATAAAATTATAGAAACAAAATAGAACTTTATTTATTATTATTTTTAAATTATTATTTTTTTTAAAGTTAGAACAACAAAACTTGAAAATATACAATCTTCAAAAATTCTATAGTGAAGTATAAGAAATGAAAAAATAAGTTTGGTAAATTTGAGATGATATTTAATTTAAATAAACATATACCAAAATATTTATTTATTAATTTTTTTAAAAAAATTAGTGCATTGCTAGTTAAGAAAAAAAAGAAAAAGGCATGATTTGGTTTAAAAATGTCAGGACTTTGATGGTGAACCTCCTTAGAGAGTTAGAGGTGTACAATTTCGCACGTAGCATTTGTCATCCTTTTATTTTTGTTGATTTTCGTCCCACATCGAATGCATTTAGGCGGTAGTAAAAGTACGCTACCTATAAATGCAGTGTCTTCCAAAGCGTCAATTTCAACTTGTTTTTGTCTTTTGAGTTCTTTGTTGTGCCTTTTCTCTTCAATCCTCTTTTAAGGTGTTTTTGTGTTTTGGGTAATTATATGTGTAGATGGAAAGGCTGTATATGTGTCATTGTAAAAGTGCAAGCTGTGTCCCATGTGTTGTCTAAGTTTCGGCTGTCTTTTTTAATTGACACTGTTGTCTTTCTTGTGCTGATGGACTGGGCTGACAATATAATATAAATTTGTAAATTAAAATTGAATTTTCTCGTAGAATTTGTTTCAAAAGGAGATTAACTCAGGTGGTAAATTTTCAAACATAATGAGAATCTTGAAATATTGGGTGCTAAATATACTCTTGACTGGTCATCAACCAACCAAAGTAGGGAACATCGCAGACCAGAACCTGAAACAAGTATATATATATTATAAAGAGCATCTTGTTGCCATGTCTTTAGGGCCACCATGTGATGGTATAACCAAGTCCCACCAATGTCTCACCAGGAAGGCAAGAGAGCATGAGCTAGACCAAAAAAAAAAAGAGCGAGGGAAACATGGGTATAGGGAGCATGGTCCAAGTTCACATTATTTAACATCCACTCGGAAGGCAATGTTGTTTTGATTGTAACATCGCAGAGCGGTATTGAGTGATAGCCACAAAATGCTACATAAAGGAATTAGTTACGAGTGATAACCACAAAATATTACATAAAAGAACAAGTTATGAAGAGAAATTCTAATTATATTATAGTGTCGCGGAACAGTATGAATTGACTTGATATTGATATCTTGGACAATAGGTCGACCGTAGAGATGTTTCAACTGAACCACATTAGACTTATGTATTATACGGAACGTGGAATAGTGTCCAATTGAAAAGTTTCTGAGTCACATTCTATTCAATCAGATCGTATGAATATCAGCTGATATCACTACAAGGAGGAGAGAATGCAATACAGGCATGTCTTCTGTTTCAGTACATGCCAGTAGTCCTTATCCTTACCAACTCCTTCATGGGAATGCAATGTGCATAAATCTATGCTGATTATAATAACTAATGCAACATTGTCTGTTCTAATTCGTGTTTTCCTTTTACTTTATTATTGGCTAATTAGATTGTGTTGAATAATCTTACGATTGGTGAATAAACAGCCACTGTCACTGCCTCCTCCAATCACCAATGATACCATTCTCTCCAACCACAAATTTGTCATATCTGTCAATAGTTTATGTCGGAAACTTCGACAAGGATGGCTGGCAGTGCATTTTTGTCTGGAGAGAGAGAGAGATAGAGAGAAAGAGGGTCAACATGTGACGAGGTAGCGAAACAATTGTTGCATAGCGAGGCAAGGAACATTTTGGAGACAAGTTTCTCTCTCTTGATATTGTACGGATCCCATTGGTAAACTATGGATCTAGCCTCTAGGGGAGGCCAATATAGAATTTGCTAAGTGATTCTTGTAATTCTTTCAAAAAAAAAAAAGTGATTCTTGTAATTATAGAGGATTTATATGTATAGGTGACATATGCTTGTCACAATACTTCCATTATATGAATCAGACCACTGTACCAATTTTGGTACCATAACAATAATAATTATGATTGATTTAAAAAGAAAATACATTTGGGTCTAAATATTAAAGAATCTAGTAATATAAGTGGTGCCTAAGGTGTTCCTTTCTGGGTATTACAAATGAGAATCTGCTATCATGGAAGAATGAACTTGAAATGACCATGAAATCCTGTACTCAGTATACATCATAAGTCGAAATCTAAGAACAATGAGTGTTACAGTGCCATGCCTATATGAGCACCACATGATGTGAAAATTTTGTTTCACTTGGATAACTTAAATTCTTAAATTTCGAATTGTAATTGTAACATTATTTTCATCAAAATATGTAACAATGTCACATGTTATCACCACGATAATCTATTTTTTAGCTACGAATCGGTTGTTCCAATGGTGATTTTCTTATAAAAAACTTGTTTATAGTTGAATAAAAAATAAATTTTTTTAATTAGATTCAAGTTTAAGATTTCGTTATTAAGTTCATAACAAATAATATAATGAAATACACATAAACAAAATATAATCTATAAATCTAAAATATAATCCAAACTAATATTCTAGAGTTTTTTCAAAGGCTGATTTGCACCACGATTGAACTAGTAGACCCATCCATTGATGAATATACCAAAAGAAGTAACTAATAAACCAAAGAAAGGAAAGAAGAAAGGGCTGGACCGGTTGGTGAAGAAAAGACAGATACCACCGGAAGTCTAGGGAGGAGAGTGCAACTCATGAAGAGGTCCAATTGCAGTAAATATTCACTATTCACTACAATTGTAATGCTGTATCCTTGTTGATACCTGGTATGATGAATCAATAACAAAACCTCTATGCTGCTTTACAAAGTATGTTTTGTTGTCCGCATACTTCCAAGTATTTGAGGGTCAATGTTCACTGTTTCCAATCAAACCCAGTAATTGAATGGCATCAATTATTAACTATAAAAACCACATATTCATTGTCGACAGTTTGTTTCCTGAGCAAAAATACGACAAAAGTATCAGATAAACCAAGGTTGAATAGCAACACCATCGCTTGTATTACATGTATACTCATAGTCTCATACAAAAATTTCAGAACATAGTTAATTAGGGTTTTAGATGAACAATGATTTGTCTTTATTGAGCAAGAATATTAAGAAGAGAAACTCTGCTTTGGATTAATCGCCTATACAGGCAATCCAGTCCAGCCTCAAAACCTTGAATATTATCATCAAGGGTTTGTAGCCTCCGTCGTACCATTTGTACATCAACCTTGGCCTCACTCCTGCAAATGTTCCCATGCAAATAGTGAAGAGCCAAATCAACAGTTTCCACCTCACTATTCATCTTCTGCAGGTTGGGTTCAGAATCTGATGACTTTATGTTCACCATCAGTTTTGAGATCAACGACCATCCTCTAAGCCTTGTCTTTGAAGTTGGCACAGACAAGAACATCAAGAGAGATCGAAAAACAGAAATGGTGATGGCAGATACTTCTCTCAGCATTTTCATCACCATTTTCAGAACTTGATCTTCATCTAAGAGAGATGATCCCACTTTGTTTTCTATTATCTTCAGTGCTCTAAGGCTCTCGGGAATGTCCCTCTTGATCACTTTCTTTCTGAAGGAAATGTACTTGCTTATATCACTTTCAATTCTTGATTCTCCACCTTTTCTGCGTAATGCTGATTGAAGATCTTGCACATGTTCCTTCATCATAGAAACTAAGTCTCGAACCGTGCCACACGAATCGAGCAGTCCGACTGACCCCTCAATTGCTTCTTCCAGGAGCATTCCCTGTTGATGTTGCAGAAGAGCTTGTTGAGTGAGTGGAGAGTGAATGAGTTCTTCAACACAATTGTACAACTCTGCTAGCCCTACTAGACCTGTTTGAATGGTCTCTGCAATTAAAGGAGCTCTTGCCAAAACTGATGTTTGCCAGGTTTTAAGCTTGTTTAGCTCAAGTTCAAGTTTTGTAGAAAGAGGGTGCAACCTGGAAGGCAAGCTAATGGACCTGACATGAAATTGCAGACCAAGAGATGGGGATGAGCCTGCCATTTTTGAATTTGGTTTGCTAAAGCTCAAAAGTTGCTGAATCGTTGAGTGAACTAATGATGATTATGATTGTGCTGTTTCAATCTATTTAACGAGGATAGGCTCTTCATGGGAAATCATTTAGCATGTGACGTCTATATGGGTCGCTCAAATACTTTGGTGATTTTTTTGCTGTTGTTTGGCCAACAACAGGCAATATCTAGTTTTATCTTTGATCTTGTGGCCATTAGACGTGCAACTTTTGGTGATCATTTCTTTATAGGAGTGATTGTCAGAACAAGAACACAAGCTACAGGCCTTTAACAGCTGTATGCTTCATTGCCTCCCCAATCATAAGGGATACTCTTCTCTCTATCAGTATTCAATGGTATCTTTCTTTGCATGCATGTCATCGTGAGGACTTGTTGAGTATTGTTAATGCGTGTGTGTGTGTGAGAGAGAGAGAGAGAGAGTCGACAAAGTAGAGACAAGTTTTATGTTTTAAAAATCAATGCTAGCTAGCTATAAGCATGGGAGTCTGTGGTGGTTGTGAGGAGCAAGAAGTAGAGGTGGAACAAGAATTGTTGCACTGCAAACAGAAAATGAGTAATATCTCCGATTTAAAAATTCGATTTAATTTGCTGAAATAAGTAATATTTCTTACTTAAAAATTCGACATAACTTATTGATCTAACGACATTTTATGTAATATGACCTTAACGGAAAAAATTTAACGGTTGGTATAGTTTTTATTATCAAATAAGTGGGTCTTAATTAATATTTAATGATAAAAATTATGTCACATTGATCACTTAAAATAAAAAAAACTTGGTAAAAAACTTGATAAAGATAAGATTACTAAAATAGCATTACTCATCGCAAATAATTTCATAACAAAAATGGATTGAGGTGGCAGAATAGGTGGTGTTTTGGGCAGACAAGGAAGCTGTTAGAATATGCCATATCTCTAGGAAGTTGATCCAACCATACATAAAATTATTGTAAACAATAGATTTGGCATGGAAGGTGGCGGCGACTTGTTGGTAGAAAGTGCTACACGAGCATTATAAAATGGATCGGTAAATTTCACGAGCATCCTCTCACATTTAGTTTTATTACATAGATATATGCTCACATTTCACAAATTGTACTGAGATTCTTTGACATTTAAACTCTTATTACCGGACCCCATAATTCTTACCGACGTTGGAGGACTAACGGTCAAAGTTGATATAATAAAAAAAAATAGAAATAATAATAAAGAGATAAATTTACTCTCACTTCACACTAATTTTTAAATTAAGTAATTTATAAATTACATATAATTTTTAATTAATTAGAATTACAAATCCTAATTTTGTGTTTAACTAATATTGTACCAATTAATTTCAAATAATCTCCAAATGTCTTTACATTAAATGATTAATTATTTAATTTTAGTTACAATTTTAATTTAAATTAATTATAAAGTGAATTTATAACAAACTTTGATCAAAATTGGTCAAAATCTCCAAACGCCTTCTTTCGGCTACCTCTTTCCTCACCATAGCACTGCCACCATCGCATCGTCATCACCTCCTGAACAACGCCAGCCATCACGTTGCCATCACCTATACAACAACGTTCACCACCGGTAGCTCACCTCCACAACAACACAAGCCCACTCAAGTCCCACTCCGATAGCTCCTTTTTACTCCACACCACTGCCACCACTATACTTGCATCATCTCCATAACAACCCAGCATCTCCACAACAAGTCCACCACCACCACCCACAAAATCATATGAATCCCCTTCCTTCCCCTACTCCGAACCTTTCTCCACAACATCGCCATCACTATACCATCATCATCTTTATCATCACCACTACCACCACCACAACAACAATGGTCTTTGATGATGTATGAAATCGAAGCGTAAAAAGAGGATGCTTAAACTAAAGAGCTCAAGACATGTGAATAGTAGTGTGCAAATGATTTAACAAATATGAAATAAATCTGATGACTGTGTTTGATGGCTCTATGATATTATAGTAATTGTAAAACATGGGCAGGATCTGAGTAAAGAAAAGAATATATAGACTATAGTGGTTCACTAGTTGAAGAGCTTGACTAATCCACTCTAATAGAGTCTCTTACTCTTTGTAGGAACTCTATATAACTTGAGGAAGAAGATAGGGACACTTTTGTCCAATTCGTTGGGTTTTTTCAGATGCCTTAACATGGTGAAGGCCCTTGTATTTATATTCACAAGTGGGGTGGTCTCTGTGTCATCATCACATGGTCTCCCAAGTTTGGCTGTTAGAGGCTACATTTCTTAAGTATAACGTGGTATTCTAGAACATGTTGAGATGGCCTCATGATTCATATTTGTGCTTAGACGCGTTATGATCTTCCATGTCTCTAGAAGAGTTTGTTGTGAGATCGTACTATTTTAGAATAACCTCCTATTGTGGTCTCCTCGTCATGCAGCGTAGATGACTTGTGTACCTTCTTGGTTGATCTGGGTTCCATTAACTCAATTAGGATGTTTGCATGTGACCTTGGCTTTCTTTTTGAGGATGGATGCTTGGACACAAGGTTGGGGAATATACCTCATCGGTAATCTCTTTCATGGCCCATTGTCTAGGTCCCATTTTATTTACTTATGATGCCATTTTTGGGTATCATCAGTCACCACCACCATCGACAAGCCCAACCACTTTTTCACCACCAATAAGTCATAAATCTACTTCATCTAATAACTTTATAGTCCCCCTGATTGTGGGATTCAAGGATGGCATTTTAGAGAGAGGAACACAGAGGGAGTGCTGGCAAGATCAACGGTAATGGTCAAAGAGGAAACTGAAGAATGGGGTCGGGCTGATTAGGTATGTTTGATGAAATGTATGTGTGTGTGAGAGAAAGAGGGAAAAAGAGAAGGAGAGAGAGATGGGAGAGAATACTAGGGTTTGGGGACAGTGGGGTGGGAGGGGAGATTCAAATAAGGAAATGGTGGAAAAATAGGCGGGTTAGAAAATGGGTCATAGGCTACGGGTCAAGACATTGTTATATTGTTGGGTTAGAAAATAGGTATGAATAAATGGAGGGTAAAATATTATCTTTATCTAAATCATTAACATCATCAAATGTTTGTGGTCTTAGTGTGATTATTAAAATGTGAGAGAATGTACGTATAATAAAATCAAATGTCAACGGCGTGTACATGAAATTTACCCCCAAAATGGACTGAGTACATTTTCAGGGAGTCCAACACCCCAACGGCCCACAGGTTGGCTGAAAATCCAGACAGCCTGCCGAGTTGTGGTTGGTATAATAAACGCAAAAGTCTGACTTGTAGGGCTGTGGTTTTTGCCCGGATCAAAGCCCATGCACTGCCCCATTGGCTCAAAAATTTTCAAAATTGTCATTGGATTTGACCATAGGATTACAATTATCAGTTAAAAACATTATATAATTGATCATGACTTTTGTTTTGTAACTTAGACACTAAAAATATTATAAGTTGAGTACGTGTACGTCAAAGAAGCAAAACAGTTTGCCTGCCCGTATCAACAACAAGAGTTAGCTAGGGGTCTGTTCTAATACCCAAACGACTTTTTTCAATCGTTCTATTCCAACATACGTGAAATGAAACTGGAATTTAAATTCACAGAATGAAGTTTAGCAATTGATGCAGATCGGAGAGTAACATACGTTGGAATTTTTTCTATATTGGACTGTCATTAATTGATAGTTAATTTTAATTTGTGAAAAATGGGCTGAATTTATGGTCTAATGAGATAAGTCCAATATTATTAAGTGATCTATTTTGATGGACTTATGTACATCTTTTAATTGATGTAGTTGAGGCGGTTAAGTGTAAACTTTAATCTAATTGTGGCCCGTAATGGGAGAGCCCATTAGATTTTATTATAAATAGCAGACTAGATCCCCTCTCCACTTCATAACCCTAATTTGACTTGTTCCATTGAGAGTCGTCTATTGCTATGAAAAAGGAGAGGAATATCTTGCCCTTCCAAAAAAAAAATTCAGAGATCGAGTATCATGACTCATACAGATATGTTCTAAATCTTGAATTTAGAATTTAAATATTTTAATTTAGGTGTTATAAATTTTATAAACGAATCGTTAAAATTTCTTACATATGATATCAAAGCCTATTGTATATAAATTTAGAACCCAATTTATGTTATTATTATTATTTTTATTTGTATAATTTGGGATCTTAAAATATTTTTTGTGACGGGCGGCGTCGAATTCTCATCGCCGTGGTTATTTTGTGTCATTCTCGTTATCTGAGATCTGGATTGGATAGACTGCGTACTATTACGTTACTTGAATGGCTGGTGTTTGTTTTGATTCTATGAGATGGTTTCCAGACTTCAAGTACCCTTAGCTTGTTTGGGTGGAGAACTTCAAGTTGTCTTTTCTATTCAAAGTTACAACACTTTTCAATAACAAAAAAAAAAAAAAAAGGGTGAAACCATCATATGGATGGCGGCCAGCACATCACAAGAAAAAAAAAAAATTTACTGATATGTTGATGTACGTCAAATATCCTGTTTGGAATTTATGTCAAAATTTTTTATTGATTATGTTATATTCGTCCAACCTATTAAATTTATTTTTAATTTTTTATAGGTCTTGTTAACAAATAGATATATGTTTTTATCAATACAAATTATTTTATCAGGTTAATGTAGCATCGATTGAATTGCTATAATTTGTAGAGGGTGTTTGCACAATTCTAATTTTAGTCCCTAATGATTTATACGATAAATTTTTTGTTATGATTTACATATTATTTATTAATGTTGGTAGATTTGAATTTAAATTACTTAATTTTAAAAGTAAAATAGAATTAAGACCTGAATGAAATGAATAATGATGAATGATTTAGAAATATACATATTGTTTAGTACCTCATATTTATTGATCACATGATATTTAATTATGGACAATTTATTATAATATTTCGATTTGGGAAATTTTATAAGTGAAAATGGATGGTTGCTACCAAAGTGGTCTATTTATTGAAATTTATACTTTTTTCTCATACTTTTGTTACGGGATTGTCTCTAAATTATAATATACAACTACCTGCCCAAAGGAGATTATTGTGTATTGTAATTTGAAGATGTCATAAAATATTGTGGTAGAGGTGCAATAGTCTAGAAGCTTTATATGTCCAAAAGGGATAAATCTTTCAAAACTTGAGCATTATCATTGGTTAGTTTCATGAAAAGAGAGAATTTATAGCATATTGCATTCCTTGCCCAAAGGAGAGTTTGAAGTGATGTATTTGAATTCTCTTAATAAAATATGTCTTATTATGTGCAAAACATATTTTATTTATTTATTGCCCAATTTTGCTAATTGTTTATATTCTCGTTATCTTGTACAGTCTCTTTTGCTGTGAATAGTAATAATGTCAACATTAAAGTCTTGACTGGTTCTAATTATAAGAGATAGAAGCAAGAGATTGAGTTTGTCCTAGGAATTGCTAATATAGACTTTGTCTTGAACGAGAATGAACCTGCTAAACCTACTAGTGAAAGTTTCTCTGATGATAAAGAACTTTATGCAAAGTGGGAGAAATCTAATAGGCTGAGTATGATTGCCATGAAAATGTCTATCTCTTAAAACCTTATGAGTGGATTGCCTGAAATCAAAAATGTCAAGGAGTTCTTCACCGCTGTAGGAGAGAGATACAAGATATCCAATAAGATTGAAACTAGAGGCCTAATGAATGAATTAACGAGCATGAAATATGACAATGTAGGTGGTGTTAGAGAATATATCCTTAGAATAGTTCATGTTCAAACCAAACTCAAAGCCTTCAAAATTGTTATTCCTAATGATATCATTGTTCATCATACTTTTAATTATTTACCTCCTGAGTTTAGCCAAATCAAAACTGCCTACAATACCCAAAATAAGTCTTGGACAATAAATGACTTTATCTCTAAGTGTGACTCTGAGGAAGAAAAACTTAGAAAAGAAAATAGTGAAATTGTCTTATTTGTTTCTCATCCTAAATCTAGTTTCAAAAGTCGATATCAGGAAAATAATAGAAAATCTAATCATAATGCTCCAAAGAATAGTCGGGATTTTAAAAGGCATGGTACTGGTCAGAATGTGGATGGTCTTAAGGCCGCCATTAAAGATGTCAAGTGTTACTTTTGCAAGAAAAGAGGTCATAAAAAAAGTGAGTGCACTCAATTCAAGTCTTGGTTAGAAAAGAAGAATAAAGAAGAAGGTAATTCACTAGCCTTTGTTTGCTTTGAATCCAATTTTGTTAATGTCTCATTACATTCTTGGTGGATTCATAGTGAGGCTTCTATTCATGTTGTCATAACTTTGCAGGGATTCACAAGCAAACGGAGGCCAAGTAAAGAGGAAGTCAAGCTTAAAGTAAGAGATAATAATGAAGTCCATGTTGAGTTCATAGAAACCGTTAGGTTAAATTTAGACACTGATTTTCAACTTGGTTTAGAAAATACTTTTTATGTACCGTTATTTAGGCGGAATTTGATTTCAGTTTCTTTGCTTGATAAAATTGGATATTGTTTTAATTTTAGTAATGGTAAAACTCAATTGTCTTTAAATTTCAAAATTATTGATCATTGTGTTTTATCAGATGGTCTATATAGTATATGTTTGGCTGTCAATAATAAATATGATTTTTCAAATATTGGGAATGTTATATCTAAGAGACCTTTTATTAAAGAAAAATCTTCACAGTTATGGCATAAACGTTTGGGTCACATTTCTAGAGAAATAATAGAAAGATTAATAAAGAATAATATTCTTTTTCCTCTTGATTTTGGAGAACTTGAAACTTGTGTTGACTGCATTAGGGGTAAATTGACCAAGACTAAGAAGAAAAGTGCAACTAGATCTTTTAGAAATCATTCACACTGACATCAGTGGACCTTACTCATATACATTGTGTGGTAATAAATATTTTATTATATTTATTAATGATTTCTCTTATTATTGATATATTTATTTAATTAATAAAAATCTGATGCTCTTAAAAAGTTTACAATTTTCAAGACTGAGATAGAGAAACAATTAGAAAAAGTCATCAAAATTGTTAGGTCTAACTGTGGTGGTGAGTATTATGGCAAACATGACGTGTCTGGGCAGCATATGAGACCGTTTGTCAAGTACTTTCAAGATTGTGGGATTGTTGCCCAATATATCATGTCTGGTAGTCCTGAGCAAAATAGTGTGACTGAAAGGTGTAATCGCACCCTTAAAGATATGATGATGAGCATGATGAGTAAGTGTAACTTACCTGATTATCTTTGGGAAGATGCCATTAAAACGACTTCATACATTCTTAATAGAGTTCCTAGAAATTTGTTCCAAAAATACCTTTTGAATTATGGACCAATAGGAAACCAAGTTTTAACCATTTTCGAGTCTGGGGTTGTCTTACTGAAATCAAAATCTATAATCCTTTTGAGAAAAAGACTGATCCTAAGACTACTCGTTGTTTCTTCATAGGTTACCCAGAACATTCTAAAGGATACCAGTTCTATTATCCTACACGTGGTACTAAAATTGTTGAGTCCTTAACAGCAAAATTTTTGGAGCTTGATGTTGCTGATATTGGTTGCTCACAACCTATTAGTGTGCATGAGTAAGATAAATTTATTTCTATTCATCTACATGTTGTGCAAGAGAATATCATACCTGTTCTTGTTATTAATTTTTCTGCTCCAATTGTTGATCCTCATGTTCCTGCAATTAAACCTTCTATTCCTATTGAGGTTCCTCAACCTTTAGAGCCTACTACAGAAATTTCTTTGAGAAGATCTACAAGACCAAGAAAACATGTTATTTCTGATGAATATTATGTATATCTTTGGAAAAGTGATTATGATATAGATGATATTGTTAATCCTGTAACATACAATGCGACTATTACTTGTCCTCAGTCTGATATGTAGGTAGGTGCCATGAAAGATGAGATGCATTCTATGACACACAATGAAGTGTGGGAGCTTGTGGAACTTCCTGAGGGATGTAAGCTTATTGGCTAGAAATGGGTGTTTAAAACTAAGATGGACTCTAAAGGTAAGATTGAAATATTTAAAGCTAGATTGGTAGCAAAAGGATATAACCAAAGGGAAGGTGTAGATTTTAATGAAACTTTCTCACCTGTCTCTACTAAAGATTCTTTCAGGATTATTATTGCATTAGTGGCTCATGTTGATCTAGAACTTCATCAGATGGATGTGAAGACAACTTTCCTGAATGGTGAGTTTAGTGAAGAAGTTTATATGATGCAGTCTGAGGGTTTTTAGGAGAATGATAAATAACAATTAGTGTGCAAGTTGAAAAAAGTCTATCTATGATCTCAAACAAGCTTCTCGTTAGTGGTATTTGAAATTTGATGAGATAATAAATTCTTTTGATTTTGTTGAGAACAAGATGGATCAATGCATATATCTTAAGGTTAGTGGGAGCAAATTTATTTTTGTTGTTCTTTATGTTGATGATATTGTGCTTGCAAGTAATGATTTGAGTTTACTTAATGAGATTAATCAGTTGTTGTGTAAAATATTTGACATGAAAGATGTTGGGAAAACATCTTTTGTATTAGGCATTCAAATTCATTGGGATAAGAGTCGTGGATTGTTGAGACTTTCTCAAAGGACATATATAAATTGTGTGCTTGAAAGATTTAATATGCATAATTGTAAGTTTGGGGATGTACCTATTACGAAAGGTGATAAATTCAATTTAAGTCAATGCTCCAAGAATGATCTTGAAGAGGAATCTATGAAGAATATGCCTTATGCGAATACTGTTGACAGTTTAATGTATGCACAAGTTTGTACTAGGGCTGACATTGTTTTTGCAGTTAGTGTTCTTGGCAGATATCTCTTCAAACCAGGATTAGATCATTATGTTGCAGTTAAGAAAGTTATGAGATACTTGCAAAAAACAAAAAATTACATGCTTATTTATAGGAGAGCTAATAGTCTTGAGGTGATTGGTTACTCAGATTCAAATTCTGTTGGGTGTCAGGATGATTTAAAATCCACTTTAGGATATATTTTAATGTTAGCTGGAGGAGCAATATCATGGAAGAGTGTTAAACAAACTTTCACAGCTTCTTCCACTACGCAAGCTGAATTTGTAGCTTGTTATGGAGCTGCAACACAAGCTATATGACTAAAGAATTTTATTTCAGGACTTAAGATTGTTGATTCCATCTTTAGACCACTAACAATTTGTTGTGATAATAGTGCAGCTGTGTTCTTCTCAAAAACAACAAACATTCTAGTGGATCTAAACATATGAAAATTAAATATCCTTTTGTTAGGGATCTTGTGAAGAAATGTGACATTGTGATTGAACATATTAATACAGAATCAATGCTTGCTGATCCTTTAACCAAGAGACTGATGCCTATAATTTTTAAGAAACATGTTGATAACATGGGTATTTTGGGATCTTTTGATATACTTGGTTAGTGGGAGTTTTTTTTATTTGTTAAAAACTTTAGTGTTGATTTAATTTCATGTGATATTTGATACTCATTATGGTTGAGATACATCTATTTGATAAATAATAAATATTTGATGATTATTCCTATTGTTAGCATGATATTCTTACTATGTTATATGTGTACACATTTATGACATGTGATTTTATACAAAATCTTAAGACTTGGTGTATGTCTTAAGTATGACTGTTTTGTCAATTGAGTATGTCTCTAATTACACCATTTGAGAAAATCTTGTGATTTTAAATTTTGAGACATACTAGCTTACTGTTGAAACTAATAGATTTTTCTAGCTTATTGTTGAAGCATGTTGTTAAAGAGAAATCATTTGGAAGACTGACAATAAAAATAATATGTTTATCAAATCACATATTGAGATGTTATTTTCTTACTACACTACCACATCTTGATTCATGTCAATAGAATTATTATTTTTGTAATCATAGATTGGTCTTATGTCAATAAAGGATGTAAAGGTCGCTATGATTTGAAAATAGTAGTTTTATTGGACCGGGTTGTATTTGAGATGTTGTTTCAGGACCATATTATTTTTTATTGTGGTCACATTGAATTTTGTTTGATTAGCTCGAGAGTCGTTTTCAAAAATATATATATAATTTTATTTTATTTCTAAACGACTACAATTAATATTGTCTAAGTGGGAGAATGTTGAAATTTTTCCTATATTGGACTGCCATTAATTAATAGTTTATTTTAGTTTGTGAAAAACGGGCTGAATTTATGGTCCAATGAGATGAGTTCAATATTATTAAGTGATCTATTTTGATGGGGTTATGTACATCTTTTAATTGATGTGGTTGAGGCGGTTAAGTGTAAGCCTTAATCTAATTGTGGCCCGTAATGGGAAAGCCCATTAGATTTAATTATAAATAGCAGGCTAGATCCCCTCTCTACTTCATAACCTTAATTTGGCTTGTTCCATTAAAAGCTGCTTATTACTTTGAAGTAGGAGAGGAAAACCTTGCCCTTCTAAAAAAAAAATCAGAGATCAAGTATCATGGCTCATACATGTATGTTCTAAATCTTGAATTTAGAATTTAAATATTGTAATTTAGGTGTTATAAATTTTATATACGAATCATTAAAATTCTTATAACCTAATGCTTGAATTAATGGGATCAATACTGGAGTGGTTCGGACCGGTCAAATATGTTAACTTTTTCGAAACCACTTTTACATACATAGGTCTTGAAACACCTATGTCCAATTAGAAATGATGGAATAAAATGAATTCATCGAACTCCTAATGATGACTCTGGGCGAATTTCGGACAAATTCTTTCATTCAGGAGCCTAAAAAAATACGATTGTCTTTTTCGATATTTTTCGTTGTTCAATAATGTCAGCATCTTAAGTAAAAATTAATCACTATCAGTTCTGATTTAATCTAGGTGATTAGCAATTTTTAGCAGTATAATTAGTTGAAAATTTTTATTTTTGGCAAAATCTATATTAATAGCCTAATTATGTGATTTAGGTCACGTTTTATTATTTCACTATTTATAGTTTTGTATGTCTTAAGGCTCAACAACTTTGAATTATTTAATATAATTGAGAAAATTTCTCTTTTATTCCCAATTCTTTTGGTATTCCTAAGAATCAACAGACTTATTAAAGTCTTTAGGCCTAGTATTCTGAATAAAATTTTAAATCGGTATTTATGCACAAATCAACGATTTTTTTTTATTCATTTTCATTCATTATACAATTATTTTACCAGCTTCCCAGCAATTCTAATCTTTGGTCATAACCCACATAGTGAAATTCTAATGGTAAAGGTGTTAAAAAATTCAAACTTATATTGAAGAACTTATTTCAACAACGAAATCAATCTTACATATTATTGCTTTATCCTTATTGCACCACTACTAATCAGCCATTTGGTAGGTGGCCTAATACATAGATTCCTAGCAATTTCATGGCGCAAAAGGCTGTTGATTGTAGCAATCCAGGTTGTCCCCGTAGCTCACTCCCAACATGTCACAATACCTCCTGTAAAATCCAATCCGATCAGCCACCTTATCATTGGCACCCTTGCCGCACTCGAGCCCGCCGTTAATGATGTTGGTGATGACACCAAAACCCGGAAGTCGACCGGCTGACCTATCGGCAGCAGACGGTGTCCATCTTCCTGTAATGACGTCATGACTCGACGGCTTGTTCGCTTGTGGAGTCATCCAGAACCATACGGCCGTCTTGAATGATATGATGGCGTCTGTAGCCACTAGATCAGGATTGTCTATAAGATCTGACCCAATTGCTCTTCCTGCTTGCCCATAGTTGTAGTTGCTGAAAGAATGAAAAATGCTATGGGGTTACAGTTCTGAAAAGATAGGTTGGGTATATTTTCTTTCCTGGTAGGAGAAATACATTTAGGACGAGCTAATTCAAACCCAATCTTACACAACTCAAATATAACAAGACATGTTACAATGGAAAGAGAGATTTGCAGCAAACTATTCATTAATAAACCAACAAACAAAGACAAGTGGGCTTACTGAGTGAGTTGGATGGGTCCTCTGCCATAGTATTGTTTACCAGGAGGGCATGGCCAGTCTGGGGAAGTACAGAAAGTACCTGGGTTGTTTCTTTCCCTAATGAAGCAATATCCCCATGCATATGGACCATCTGGTGCCGCAGGCCAGCCACCTACACAGGTTAATTAATCCATTTCAGCAACAAACAAACCAGAACCATAGGGAATTTTTGGTATGATGAACAAAATTTAGAATGATTATGACCAAACCTGTTGTTTCATGAGAGGTTTGAGCCAAGAATGCCGCAAGCTCCCTTTTACGCGTATTCGTGTCACCAGTTGTGCCAAAGCCATTGAAAGATTGTGCAGCATTGATAAAAGCATTGTACGTATAGAAGCCGTTACTGGGGCACCTTGCATCGTTTCGATATTTAAGCATTTGATCGAAGAGAGACGAGCTAATGAGGGAGGCGACATCACCACCGCTGCCACCACCTGGGGATGGGGTTGGGTTGGAGGGTGTCGGAGTTGCACCACCACTGCATTGGCTCTGGCAATTCTTTGTGCAGTAGTCAGGTGTGGAGCCACACCACCCAAATTCACTGCAACACAGCCCATTTGGGCATAGAGCACCCCCAGCTTGTCTACCACATTGTTCAGCTGATATTGAAGAGAATAAGGCTAGGGAGAAAACAATTAGAGTCCAAAACCTCATCCTTGTTTCTTGGTATGTTTTAATTGTATGGTTCATGGATGAGAATGGAAGGATATATATATATATATATAGGATAATTTTTTGAGAGTGTCTCAACAATTCAAAGTTGGTAGGCTGATGACTTTGACTTCATGGGTATGCAATATGTATGACTTTTCAGGCCATCGTTGGGAGTCCTATGAGAAAATTTGACTCGTTCAAGGTAGGACCTGACATTGAGAAATGAGAAGTTTCTTTCTCGAGATAAGATGATAAATAGTTTAGTTTTGGTGTGAATGATCCTTTTGATCGGATTAAAAAGAAAATTAGTTGAAGTGCATGTAAACTAACTTGAATATTTTTGACCGTTGAACGAAAAAAAAAATTATAGAGCCATAGAGGACTACAGAAAAATCAACAAGCATAAGGTAATATTGTTTAATCATATTAATAGAGAAGATTATAATCACAATAGCGGAGAGTCTCGTAGTTGCAAAAGCTAGAAATAATGTGGTTTGATTTGAATAATAAAGAGTGATTAGTGAGAGATTAAGTGCTTTGGTGGCATTGCTAATTAGGATTATTTCTTTCTTGTGATATCAAATAGCAGTAGAGTAGGATCATGGTGTAGTAACGCTGTGCCCATAATTTTACATTTAACGACAGGTACAATGGATTAACAAATGCAGTTAATCCAGAAAATGATGCATTTCCCCCATAAAATCCAACAAATACCCAAATTCCTCAACTCTCCCTGACTTCCACAACTCGATTAGAAGAGAGAATCCAAGAGGGTTTTGGCTTTTTAGAGGTTGGGTTTTTTCGGTTTCAGGTGGTGGGGATTTCGGATTTTGTCTTTGGGGGACTTTTCGTGGGAAAGTGATAGATTTCCAATCTTCTTTTCTTCTTCTGTTTCCCACATATAATCTGTCGCTCAAAAGAAAATGCCCATAAAACCAAGGCGGTAGTACTGGGGACTATTTGGTAAGCCTGTATGCGGGGCTGGGAAGATTGGTTTGCAAAAATAGTCCAATAGACCTTCAAACCTCAAGATGGTATAAAAAATTCAATCTCAGGTTTTTAAACTTGACACGTAACTGGCCTAAAATTAAATATATGATCATAAGTTTTGTCAAATCCAAAAGGGTGGATTTGAAATGATGGGTAAGGGGTTAAAATTAAACCTATGATCATGAGTTTTGTCAAACCTAAGGGGTGGGTTTAGAAAGATGGGTAATTGATTATGATTAAACCTATGATTATGTGTTTCGTCAAATCTAATGGGGTGGGTTTGGGAAGATGAGTAACGAGTTAAGGATTCAAAAGATAATTGTACATTTTAACATAAGTATGAATTAAATTGATCAATGGTAAAATAGTCATTTATATGACAAATAGTTATTAATAATTATAATATATTCGTGAGTTCTACATGTGTATGTGTTGAATACCAAATATCAGTATGAACTGGATTGAATGTTGAATCTCATCTTTGCAAAAAAGAGTTTGAGTTTAGAAGAATTTATAGAAAGGGTCTTTTAGAAGCCGGGACCAAATTAGATATAATTGTAAAAAAATAAATAGAACAAAATATTTTTAAAAAAAATACACAACTGAGATACAAAGAAGTAAATGCTTATTTTGTAAAATTTTCTTTCCTAAAAAATTTAACAAGGCATTTATTAAGCGCTGAAATTTAGGGTCATTTAATTCAAAAACTCTTATCTTTAATGCACCTTGATTCATGTGTATTTTATTTTTTTTTGGAAAGTAGTTTTATTTTCAAATTATATTTATGCATTACATATTTACTACTACTAGTTTTATAGAAGAATTTTAATATTCTGTTTATTTTTAGAATATATTATTTGAATTCCAAAATTTGTTAATATCCGAACTCTATAATAGTGTAATAAAAATAGTACAACAAATACACTGTAATAAAAATATTATTCAGTAGTTTTGTGCATGTGGTAACAAATTCAAAACGGAGATTGAGTGTTTTGAATGAAATTATATGAAAATATATGTTTGACAAAATGTAATAGTATAATATTTTGTGTAAATGACTTGTTATACTGTTCAGATATTAATATAATTTGAAAACAAAACTATTTTAAAAAAAAATAAGCATGTATCAACGGATGACATACAAATATGAAATATTAAAGTTCTCCTATAAAACTAGGAGATGTTTAATACACAATTTTTCAAAAAAAATACATATGGATCAATGGAGGACAAAAATGTCACAAAAAAACAGTAAAATTCAAATAATGAACTTATATACAAATAAGTATCAAAATTTAGGACTTAATTATCCAATATTTTTTTTATGTACTTTTTTTACAATTAAATTTTATTTGGTGTACCCCTTCTAATTTCCCCCTTATAAAAATCAATTCAAACCCCTACTCAAAATTCATTCAAACAAGCTGTTGGTCGTCTTTCCTAGGCCATAGGCTTTAAGCCCAGCTAATGAGGCACAGTTCCACTGAAGGTCCATAACACAGTAGCATAGACTTACTGGGCCCTTTGGGGGTAGCCCAGGGATTTGACCCACTTTCAAACCCACCTCCAAATCTAGGTTGATTCTTAGCCCATAGGCTTTAAGACCAGCTGATGCAGCACAGTGCCTCCGAAAGCCTATAACACAGTAGTACAGGCTTACTGGCTGGGCCCTTCGGGCTAGCCAGGCGTTTTGGCCCACCCACAAATCTAAGGTTTAAATCTTGTGAAAATTGAAAATGAGTATCCCTACGTGTACTTGTTTGAAGATAAGTCCTACAAAAAAATTTATAGGGACTAAGTCTATGTTTAAAATTATATGTAATGACTTAAGTTCACTTTTTTTTATCTCAAAAATACTCTTCCTTGAAAGAAAGTTAAATTATTTTCCTATTTTAAAAATTGTTATCATTTAATTCAATGTCAATTAAAATATGTCAATAAAATCTCCATCATAAATTTAAAATTCAAATTCAAAGCTCTCTCTCTCTCTCTCTATATATATATATATCAATTCAAAGCTCTCTATATATATACTCTCTCTCTTTCTCTTTCTCTCTCTATCTCTATCTATCTATCTATATATATATATATATATATATATATATATGCACACACGCTAGTTTGTTATGAAGATGATACAAGTATAGTGGCTTTTGTGTGGTGGTGATGGTGTGAGTGTTGTTGTATAGGTGATGACAACGTGATGGTTGGCGTTGCTTGGGAGGTGACGATGGTGCGATGGTGGCAGTGCTATGGTGAGAAAAGTGGTAGCCGAATATATATATATGTATATATATATTCAAATTCATGTTACTATTTTTTTTATTATGTTACTGTTCATGTTACTATTATTTTGAACATATTACTGTTTTTGTTGAGCATATTACTACTATTATTTTACTAAATATTAATATTCAATGTTACTATTTTTTTTTTGAATGGTACTATTTTTTGTGTTTGAATTTGAAAGGAATAATTATTGTTAAATATGTTACAGTTTTTGTTAAGCATGTTGCTATTTTTGTTAAATATGTTAATAGTTTTGTTATTTTTTAAAAATATTAATATTGAATGTTTCAATTTCTTTTATGTTTAAATGTTACTATTTTTTTATGTTCAAATGTATTATATTTTGTGTCAAAATGATAACTTTTTTTTGTATTTAAATGTTACTATTTTTTATTTTTAATATTACTATATATATATGGATATAGATAGATATAAGAGAGAGAAAATTTTAATGTTAGTCAAACTCTTAACTTATATATGAATATAGATAGATATGAGAGAGAAAATATTTTAATGTTAGTCAAACTCCTAAGATTTAAGAATTTTTAATTTTTAATTTTATTTCACTTCTAAATGGAAATGATAGTATGCTAAAATTAACAAAAAACGGACTTCATAATAAATAAGTTTCCTTGACGGACTTAAACCCAAACAAGTCCATATACGGGGACCGGCCTCCAAATTTTTCTTAAATCTTTAAGTTAACCTCCTTTAAAAATTACAAAAAAAAATGATAATTTCATCACTTAATTAACATCATCATAATAATGTACTTTATTCTCTATAAATAAAGATCTTTAGATAAGTGTACTAAAAAAATATATAGATTGTCAGACAAGAATACTAAAAAAATATGATGTACCTTCTTTTTCATAATCAAAGATCTTCAAATAGGTATACTAAAACACAAATCATCAGACATTTACGCTAAAACACAGATTGTCAGACAAATACATTAAAACACAAATCATTAAACAGATACACTAAAACAAAAAATCGTCAAATCCACCTTAACATGACCAAGTTTCAATATCAAGAAGCAAAAAAATAAAAAAATCTAAAAACTAGCCACCTATTATCAAACTTTCAAATTCAAGAGCTTAGAAATCTATAACAATCAATCAAAAACCCCTAAAATTTGTTCCACTATATTCAAACCCTAAACTGAACTCAATATAAGCAAAATTAATCTTCCTCTGTTCTTCTAAATGCCCACTTGTAATCCTTTCATTATTCTACCTCTTCCTCGACAGTGAAATCATTCACAACATTAAATGTTTGATGAATATGGTTAAAGATGATTGCTCTTCGAACATAATTCTTGATTTAGATCGTAGAGTAATTTCAAGAAGTACGCAGATTCAATGATTTTAAAGGAAAATATGAAAAAGTTTGATTCCAAATTTGTCGAGAAGAAATACAGATCGTTAAGTTGAAAATTATGTGATGAGAACAAAATGAGTAACGAAAACACAATAATTATCCCACCTTTTACTGTTCCCGTAATGATAAGGACTGCAAGTAAATTATTTCAAAACACGAAAGACTTTTTTTTATACAAAAAATTTGATAAGACAAAAGTTAGTTTACACACACAAAATGAGAGAGACACTAGACTAATTTACTATAAATCTTTTTACTTGACAGTTGGCCAGAACTCTAGTACGGTGCGTCATTGGAGTTTGGTTTGTTTGTTGATTTTGTGAATTTTATTTTTGAAACTTTAAAAAAATTAAATCATTTGATAAAATGGAAAAAAAAAATGGCGACTAAATTGATAGAAGGATTACTGATTATATTATCCATTATTATATTTCGAGATTTTAAATTTTTATAATTATAATATTTTTTTATTTTAAGATTCAACAACATAGCGGTAGTCATTAAGCCAACCGTTAATATCTAATTATAAATTTGTTTGACAACTTGATATTAGATACTTCTATACTGGATGTGGTATGCAATATCTCTTAGGGATGGATTATAACTAGGCCATGATCTTGTTCTAAGTGAAAGGTCCAAGATCACTTCCTCACTCTCTCTTTGGGTCAGTCACCGATTAGATTTATCTTTATATTAGTTTACACAGTGTAAGCTAGTTAGCCTTACAAGGGGCGGAGCAAGAAAAAAAAATTTAGAATGAGTACATTTGTATGTTTTAAATTTTTTTTTAATTGATCGTAAAAATTCATAAATTTATATTTATTAAAATTATATTTAATACTTAAAAATTCAGTAAATATAGAAGATTAAAAACCAATAAATATAACATGAACAACAAAAATTAAAACTTCTTATAAAAATGCGACTAATTATTATCACTTAAAATTGACACTGATATGTTTTTATTATTTGAAAGAGTTACAAATCAATTTTATCAATAATATTTTTTTTATATATAAAATCATAATAACAATCTTTCATTTATAATTCTATAGTTTACTATATAACGACACACATTTTTATTCAATAACGAAATAACCCTAAAATTTAAAAAATATATAAAATAATCTCAATATGTTCAAAAAATATTCGATCATGTCTAAAGTGTGTCTAAAAGCTAACAATAATATTAATTCCATCTAATTTGAGATTTAATTGGTGGAGACATAATTATTTGTGACCATTGAATAGATAGTAGAGTTTATTAAATATTAAAACTCACTATTAAATTTAATATCACAATGTATTAGGTCTTAATAACATTGTTCGAAAAATTAACAATCATTTAGTTCGGGGTTTATTCAAATTGATATTATCAGCACACAATATTAAGGTGGACATAATTAACTATATTTAAATTTTATTTCAAAAAATACATGCCTAATAAAAAAAAATAAAAATAAAAATTGAGGGAGACATGTGTCTATCTTAGTCCAAGGATGGCTTCGCCCTTGAGCCTCACCCTCGTCAAGAGGACAAGTTAACAAAAAATCCGACATCCCGTAAAAGAAAACAAAAATGTAACCAGAAATTAGCACAGCTGGTTGGCGATTGCAAAAGGTTTGTAGTTATTTGAATGTCACAGGTTCTTCCTGGTCAGGAGGTCATCTTCAAAGTTTGAAAGCAGCAAATGTTGAGAGCCTAAAATTATGGTAAATGGATGGAGAACAAGTGACTGAATGACTGGGGCAAGGAAAAGTCATTTGGGTTGACTTGAGGTCAAGATTCTTAACAACAATTTCTATATTTACTTCATCATTTCTTCTACAAAGAAAATGAAAACGCGTAGAATGGCTTTGAATCTTATGAATCATCGTAGATTTTAAAATGGTTTGCAGGGTCTTCGGCCGTTATAGCTGACCACTTGACCACTGAAACAATTTTTTTTTTGTCTTTTGTTCGAAAACATAGTGTAGTTTCCATAGATCTCAAGACGATGAACAGATCAAAACATCATTAAACATGATAACGGTGGTCAAAAATATGAAATCTAAACTGAATCCTGTCTGAATACTTCGACTATTTTTTCATATAAACGAGTTGAGATTTACAAGTTCGAAGCAAGTATTTTAGGTTTATTTTTTTAAATAAACTTAAAAATTGTTTAAATTCAATTTATTTACAACACAAGATCAAACTCGAATCGGATCCTATTCGAACTAAGTCTTTAATATCTCGGTTCAATTGATAGTCATAGCTAGATATATGACCACTCGGGTAAAATATTTTAAATCATCGGTTATAGATTTAAACTATTTGCTGAATGGGAATTTGTTCGGATTATAACCATTTTTTGTTGAAAAATTAAACGAATGCATCTCAAAAAATGAAGCTTTAAAACATTAAGTAAATGAGGGTACGTGAAACTATTAGAGATGGTTCAATAGTTAAATTTGAACTTCAGTAATTTAAAAGTCTTGAATTTAATTCTTTTCTACACATTTTAAGGACTAGTCACCTTTGTCTCTTTAGGGACATATTCTAACTTAACTAAAGTTATATTAACTAATTGTTGAGTTCAAGAGGATAATCGGCGTTAAAAAAAAAAAAAAATTCCTGATTTTAAGGAGAAACCAGGAAGCAACGGAATGTCTCTAGTCCTGAAGACCAGTTTATTCTCTGGGACAAATGAAGCGTGTGGACCTACCCCTATCAACAACTTTCTATTTCCTCTCTCTCTCTCTCTTCTCCGTCCTTATTTAGCTCCGAAACCCGATGATAAACTGATTGTGTTTAGTCCTTTGGTGGTGGTGAGAGGTTACAATTTTCATCAACCACCATAAAGAAGATATTTTTTCAATACTCACTAGCCAAACCTAACCAGTTATCACTAAGCTAGCCACTATATAACTCACAAACATGTCAGTGCTCGAGCTTCCGGGGTTCAGATTCCACCCAACCGAGGAGGAACTTCTTAACTTCTACCTGAGAAGGATTGCCACAGGCAAAAAACTACATTTCGATTTCATCGGCCTTCTCTACATATACCATCATGAACCATGGGAGTTGCCTGGTAATCTTTTTTTTTTTTTCCTTCAGTCTGCAAAAACAAATTAACTTGTAGCCTACTCCCATCCATACTACAAGGATTAGGGATGATAACCAAAAGAGTGTGATTGCAGTATGATGTTGGATAAACAATGTTTCAAATATATATGTATTCTTTATGTATGTCTATAAAAAAAATCAAAAAAGTGTGATTGAATTTGTGTTGATGATAGTCAATCCTCGTCTAACTTGTTTATTTGATACTGTGAGATCACTTGGCACTAATTATTTATTAATTGCGCCATTTTTGGATTGACATGTATAACTAGTAAATCATAATTTTCGGGCTAAGGCTTCATGCTCTCTCAATCAAACTCATACCCTATAGGTTCCAATAAGTTTGTCCCAGGTGTGTGAATTTTCTTATATATTCAACCACATATTACAGGAGGGTGTGAAAGGATTTTTTGGCATTGGTCATTTTTCTATGAAATATCGATTCTATCAATCATTTCATTTCAAGTAACAAAATGTGATAATTCCATGAAAATAACGTTTATTTGCAACGTGCAGGGTTGGCAAAGATAGAGGGGAGAGAGTGGTATTTTTTTGTGCCTAGAGACAAAAGGCATGGCCATGGTGGAAGGCCCAATAGAACCACTAAGAATGGATTTTGGAAGGCAACCGGTTCGGACCGTCAGATCCGATGCTTAACGGAGCCCACGAGTGTTTTAGGAATCAAAAAGACACTGGTGTTCTACCAAGGGAGAGCACCTAGAGGGTGCAAGACCGATTGGATCATGAACGAGTACAGACTTCCTGATAGCTTCCCCTCACCTAAGGTAAGCTGCTATAGATTTGGCTTTTAAATCAACTGGACAAGTCAAATTAATTAGGATAACGCTACGGTACCAGAAAGACTCCAAAAATGAATGCATGTAACTCATAGAACTTTGTTAGGTTATTTCGAGCAATTATTCAAGAAAATAATAAACTAAGAAGAAATATTAGTATAATATTACTTTCTACATGTCTTGTAGTAAGATACACCCAGTTTAAACCTAAGGATAAAGTAAAATATCAAAGACTACTGCTAGACAAATGAAATGAAATTTAAAAAATTACAATTCATATGCAAATCACCTCTTAGATGAGTAAGTCTTATTAACTTCTTTAGTGTGACTTATTCATGCAATACTTATCCAAAAGACGATATACATTTTAGTTATACTTTTTGGGTTGTGTAGTATTTTCTAAAATCCAATAGTTGAGAGGTAAAGTGAGATTATAATGGTAGTTTAAGTTTAGAACTTGTATTTTACCCTAAATTGTATTGTAATATTCTCATTCACTAACAGTACATGATGAAAATGCAGGAGGATATAGTACTTTGCAAAATCTACAGAAAGGCAACGTCAGTGAAGGTTTTGGAGCAGAGGGCATCTATGGAGAACCAAGTTAGGATAACCCATTTGCCACCATCATCTCCTCTTTCAGAGGACACTCTCACCTACTATGACCACCCACAAGAAAATTTTCGGACACCAATGCCTTTACAGGACCTTACTGTCAAGATAGAAGAAGAAGAGAATAATAAACAAAACTACTACTCCCTCTGAAGGATTTCGTTTTGCCAAAGAGAACTTGAAGGAGCTCGAAGTGCCTGAGTTTAATATGGACTTGTTGGTGGAACCATTGTTGAACCAGTTTAGCCCATGGCTAGACCAGTGCTGGAGTCCCTATTATGCTAATGTGCTTAACTTCTAAAAAGAAGTACAGAAGCACTCAAATCTTAAATGGTTTGATGTATGCAATTTCTAGGGCTTTTTGTGGATTAGTGGCAAATCAACCTTGCAGTAGTAATGGGTTTATATATCTATTTGTAATAAAAGAATGTGACTGAATAGTGTATTTGATATAATATTGCAATGTAATTGTATATATTGTTGATATCAGAGCTTACCTTATTATTTTCTTAAAATTTTTAAGGATTATTGATGAAATAAATAGTATAAATATGTCATCTTCTCTTTTTTATCGATTATGATAAAACGTATTAGAATGTCCACCTTATACCATTTTTCTGACTCCATCACTTAGAGGGAAAACACCTTAACATTCATCTATATGTTCTCTCCTACTATACACAAAACATTAATACTTTTTGGATCTAATTAACTAATTATTTCAGTGTTGCCCTTGGATCAACTGGAGGTCTCAACCAATATTGGATTCACTATTAGTCCAACTAATCAGGGGCGGTTCAATGACATAGCCATCGACGCCGTCGTTTTAGGCACCCAAATTTGTAGGGCCCCCCATTTTAAGGATGTTTAATTAAGTCTAATATCATTTTTAAGATTTCAAATAAAATTTTTAGATCAATATTCAATTAAGTCCAATTTTAATTTTAGTTCCCAAAATAAAATTTTTAGACAGACATTCCATGAAATCTAATTTTATTCTTAGATCTCAAATAAAATTTTTAAAACTCGTGTTCGAGTAAGTTCACTTTTGCTTTTAGGGCCCCAAAAATATTTGAGACTCAGTTCAATTAATCTCAATTTTGTTGTTAAAGGTTCAAACAAAATTTGCTTACTCATTGGTTTCTCGGGTCTCTAAAAATTTGTAGGCAGAAATTGTAGATTCAAGTTAAAATAAGTTCAATATTATTTTTAAAAACCCCTGCACTAATGTATTTAGTTTCTGTTATAATAATGTTATTTAGTGATATAATATTTTTTAATATATTATTATCAACTATTTTGAGTAGCTTGAAACTTATTTCATTTATATTATAGTTTTGTCTAAAATTCAATAATGTTTTGAACAAAAAAATCTAGTAAATATTTTCGTATCTCAAAAGAACATAATATAAATAATATTGCATAATGATTTTCGTATCTCAAAATTTGTTTATTATGTCAACGGCACCTTTTTTTATTTGGGTAACAATTGCACCTCATTTAATCCTATTCTTTATTATATTAATTCTATGTAATTCTAGCTTTAGCCATTCTAAAGAACTGATAAGAATTACATGCATTGATGACCATCCTTCAAAACACAACACTCATAGTCGTTTAAATATTTAAATTACATCATCTTCAACAGTTTAAAATATTGGAGTAAATGATTATTTAACATGATATCAGAACATGAGGTCTAGTGTTTAAATCTCGATGTCACCTTACTTATTAAAAGATTTTCACGTGGTAGATTCAAAATATAACATGCACGTGAAGAGACGTGTTGAAATTTAAATATTTAAGTTATACTCATTTCAAAAATATAGTTATTTGACAGTATTAAGCATCCAAAGAGAGAGAGACAGAGAGAGGGAGGGGGGGGGGGGAATTATAGCCCACGTTTAACATATAGAAATTTTAATTTATTATTGCCTCGATACACACACATATTTCGCAGCAAATTACTATTTGGATATGCCAATCTTATTTATTACTTCATTACACCTTCGTGCTACACATAAGCGCGCGCATGCACACACATATATGGTAGCCTCTTATTCTAACGAAACCCAATGGGTGCCTAATTAACCACCATAAGGCCTTTGGTTATCGCAGTTGAGATTTGGGCCATATCTGACTCCAAGCATGTCACAGTATCTCTTATAGAAACCAATCCTGTCTTTTATCCAACGATTTGGCCCTTTACCGCATTCGATCCCGCCATTGATGATGTTGGTGATCAGGCCGTAGCCAGGTAAGCGGCCGGCTGCCGAGTCTGCCGCGGATGGCGTCCACCGGCCGGTGATGACGTCGTGGCTCGAAGGTTTTGGTGTTTGTGGTGTCATCCAAAACCAGAATGCTGTCTTGAAAGAAATAACTGGGTCTCTTGCCACAGCATCTGGGTTGTTTAGCAGATTCACCCCTATGGCTCTCCCTGCCGGACCATAGTTGTAGTTGCTGCCAAGTCATCATGGTCCAAACTCAATATCTTGTAATAAGATAAAAAGAAATTATATTTTTCTCACGTATTGTGAAAATTATCTTCAAGCTTGAACCATGAAAATAATAGCACGAAACTTACGTGTATCATCACATTCGTATAGGAGGGAAAAAGAGGTACGGGACACCCAAAAAGAAAATACTTACTAGGAAATTTGGATGGGACCTCGGCCATAGTACTTTTTACCAGGAGCGCATGGCCATTGTTGACTGGCAGCACAATAAGCCGGGGGGTTGCCTTGTTCTTCTATGTAGCAGTATCCCCATGCATATGGACCATCCGGTGCAGTTTCCCACCCACCTACGTTGTTAATCCATGATCATAATAAATATATACTACTTATACATAATCCTTTTCTCATTATTCTTTTCCATTTTAACAAAACTTTGAGTTTATAGTCTCTATACTCTCATTAACCTAGGGTTAATGAGAGTATATGGGAGTGATATGCTCAAATGTCAATGCCAAATTAGCAATTAGATTGAGCTGAATATATCAAACTTGAGGATGCTCACTTTTGCTCGATTGTGATTGATTGAGCTCGAGTTGAAACTTTGCTCGGCTGAAGATTGTGATCATTTGAGTTAAAACTAAACTCAATTGCCCAGCAAAAAACTCTATAAGTAAAATCATAAAACTTAATAATTGGTCCTAAAAATAACAAATTTCTCAATAGAAAACCCCCAAGTTCAATATAATTATAAATTAACCAGGATTTGAACTTTTCTTGAGTTGAATGGACCTGAACCTATTTAAACAGAAGCACACATTACAAAGATTTTGTAGGTTCACAAAATAAGAGATACGATATGACTTTTGTCACATTATATCATGTACATATATAAAATTGATGACCCGATCGAAAAGAAGGCATATAATTAATAGGATAAGACTAAGTTCGTACCAGTAGTTTCATGGGAAGTTTGTCCCAAAAAGGCAGCAATTTCTCTCTTACGGGTAACAATGTCACCAGTTGTTCCAAAACCTCCAAAGGATTTGGCTGCAGTTATGAAAGCCTCGTAAGTGTAGAAGCCTTTTCCAGGGCAATTGGCGTCACCACGATGCTTCAGCATCTCCTCAAACATGGATTTACTTATAATGGAACTAACATCCCCTTGAGACAAGCCTCCTAACACCATGGACATCATCAGACATAACACCATCACTACCCAAAACCTCATTTTCTCTCCTTTAGTTTGGTTCTTCTTCTTCTTCTTCTTCTCTTAAGTTGTGGGGTCCAAGAAGAGGAGAAGTGGGATTATTTATAGGCATGGTGGTCTTTGTTTTTTTTCTCTCTTTTTTTTTTTTTATTGCGGGGGTTTTGGGGAGAGGAATGAGTAATGAGGAAGACTAGACCAAAGAACTAATTCTCATTTTCAAACTTTCAAAAAGATTGAAACATTTTTATTTGTAGAAATCGAAATGATCGATAATTGACTATTAAAATTTATATGTTTTGAGTTATTTAAATATATTTCAAAATATTTCAGTGTGTTTTGACAAATGTTTTGCAAATAAATAGTCATTTTCAATGTTAAACTTTCAAAAAGATTGAAACATTTTATTTTCGTAGAAATCGAAATGAATCGGTAATTGACTATTAAAATTTATATGTTTTGAGTTATTAAAATATATTTCAAAATGTTTCGGTGTGTTTTGACAAATGTTTTGCAAATAAATAGTCATTTTCAATGTTTTTGAATTTTTTCTAAAATATTTTGAAAATATTTCTATCTTGGACCGAAAATGATGCACGAAGCCAAAATTTGGTCCTGGGCTATACTCTTTCGATAACATTATAATAATAAATCAACCATTGTTTGGCAGGTCTTCGTTCCTTTTAACGTGTGGAATCATCACCATGAATCCCCTTCCTAGTCATTTTCAATACGATCCGCTTCCGAGTGCACAAGGGATCAACTTGCTAATGGGTTAGAAAAATCAACCTAAACTGTATAGAGACTAACGGTGAAAAGTTGATGTAGTGGTATTACCACCTAGTCCTGGGTGGATGGCGTACTTTTGTTGATGAGGGCGATCATGTTGCTAGTCTTAGGATGCATTGCCGCTGCTAATCCGATCACAGCTGATCAAGTTAAACTTGGGCTCGACTAGATTTTAGTTTGTTTTGGTTTATTCAAATAATAAAATGAACAAAATTACAAAAGTAATAATTGAGAGACTAAAATGACAATTCACAAAAATTTTAAGGACAAAAAATAAGTACAAAGAGTAATGTTGTGAACATAATTTTCTACATTAATGTAGACACACACAGAGATATATATATATATATATAGTTAATTAAATTTTTATCACTATATATTTTCTCCCTAAAAAATATTATATAATTCAATTTTATTACATGTTCAATTATTTAATATTTTATTAATTTATAATTTAATACAATTTTTATTCTATACATTATTCATACATGATAAGATATATATGTTAAAAAAATTTTATCTTATTATTTATTTTGAGAAAATTTTGACACTATTTTTAAGAAAATAATAAATAAAAATTAATTTTAAAGAATATAATCAAATAAATTAATTTTAAATTTAATATCGTGAGATCAAATTTTTATATTTTTGAATTTTATATTTTATCCTCTTTTCGGCAAATATATATATATATATATATATATTCCGAAGGTCACTTCAAGATCATCATTAGTGCTTAGTGGGTTTTGCAGATTCCACGTTACCTTTGACAAACAGTTCAGTGGGGTTTGTGAATTCTTCGTAAAGCTTGACCAAATGCCTCAAGTGCTTTAAGAGATGCAAGAGAAATGAGGGCTTATGACTAAGGGTGTCAACCGTAATGATTCGTTTGGAAGGAAAAATTAAATTTGTTTAAATTTTTAATTTTTTAAAAAAATATAAATATATATTTTATCATTATATTTATATATGAAATTAATGTATACATAATATATGTATACTAGTTATTGTATGTGTCTGAAGGTACAGAATAATAAAAAATGGTAAACAATAAACATATTTGTATTCATATTCAAAATCAAAACACAAACATAGAGAAGAGTTAAAATAATTTAATCATCGAATTGTAGTGGGGGTTAGAGGTGGTGGGCGGCAGTGGGGGTGGTAGGAGACGGTGATGGTTGTGGTGGGAGACAATGATCGTGGTGGCAGCGAGGAAGACGACGATGGTGGTGGCGGTGGCAACGGCGGCAATGATGGTGGGGGTGAGGGTGGTGGGCGTGCAGTGGTGGAGGTGGTTGCAGTGGCGGTGGCAGTAGTGGTGCGGGTGACGGTGGCAGTGGCAGGGGTGGCGGTGGTGATAGTGGTGGTGGTGACGACGGCGGCGACGGTGGTGGCTGCAGTGGTGATGGTGGTGGTGACGGTGGCGGCAGCGGTGGCAGTGGTGGTAGTGGGACAGTTTCAAACACTTTCTTTTAAAAATATTTATGAGAAATACTTAGGGGCCTATTTTAAAAATACTTTTAAAAGGTCACTCCAAACACACCTCTTAGGGGCTTATTTTTCTTATTAAATTTAAAGTGTTAATATTAGTCGTTAAATTAACTTTAAAGTAAAATTTAAAGCGATTTCAACCGCGAATAACAAAAGTCATTTTGTTTATCTTTTAAAATTTGAATTATAAGCTATTTTATTATATATAAGACTAGCAATTGCTCGTGCCTGAAAAACACTATGTACCATAATAAAATCACCGGAATAAAAAATTAAATCCACAAAAATTAGCAAACAAAAAAAAAATTATATCACCCACAAATACTTCCATAGCATCAACTTGACTATTACATCAATATTTTCAACCCTATTAAATTCTAACATAATAACTCAATACTCACAACAATGAAAATAAAACATTGCCCCTTAAATGGAATTACAATATAATGAAAATTAAAAGCCAAATTTATGTCAGATTGATAGGATTAGCGCAACTACCACCTCAAATTTTGCCGTGAATTGCCAGGTAATTTGACTCTTGCACTTCGCTCATCTTCGAGTCAATTACTTTTCAATCTCGGAGGAAAACAAACAACTCAAATCATGGAAATAAGTAATAGATGAGGTGGCGATAATGAAAGACATAATCAACTAAGATAACCTCTCCTTAGGGTCATCCAACCCATCCCTTAATTAGTATGAGAGTAGTGACTTTTGCCGCTTAATTGATGCCCCAAAAAAACCCATTGGATAGTGAAAACAAACCATATCTTTATAAAGATGATAGGAGATTCTACCAATCCACTCCTCTATTAGTTTTACTTTCAAACAAAAATTAGGTACAATATCAAGATCTTGCATAACATATAATTCCTTAACTTGAACATAGGAAAGGGTATAGACTATTTTCCAAATAAAAAAAATAGCTCTCTTTTTTCAAAAAATTAATACCAAAATAAACATCAAAACTTAGAACCCAATTGTTATTTCAAACATTCGAAAGGAAGGCAGAGAGAGGGAAGAATAAGACAGAGAAGTTTTAGGGGAGATTGAGATTTGGGGCAAATTTAGGGCAAGAATTGAGGGTGAAAAATTAGAGCTAATTTCCTCTTGAAATAAAATCCTTGAGACGATAAGTTGGAGGGCTTCAAAAGGAAGGCATAGCGGTATTTCGAATTCACCTCCTCCAATTAGGAAAGAACTGATTTTCCGAATCTATATCACTACAAACAAAGAGACTAAGTGAGAGATTAGATTCAGTATTTGAAATATTATAGATTGGGAAATAAATTATAAATGAAGAGAATGCGATTGAGGGCTTGATTTTGGGGGAATTAAAAATAGAAATTGTGGTGAGCGGGAAACTTTTTTTTATTAATGAATCTCGTGTGTTGGATTACAAATTTTGAGATAATTTAAGACATCAATAGTTTGAGATAATTTTATATATCATTGTCCATTGGATAATATCTTTTGTAGTCACAAAACGATCCAATCTGCTCTTTGTCTATTGGATTCGAAATCGTTATACTTTATTATATAAAAAGATATATAGATAAATAAAATATATTTCAACTCAAATAATTAATTTTTCATCTATTTTCTTTCAAATTTTGGAGGGATTGATTTTGGTAGGTTAGAAAGAAAGTTCATTTATTTACTTTCTCATCTTTCCTATTTTCTTTCCTTACCAAATAAGATGTTTTATCTATCCCTATAATTTTCCATCCTTCCAACTTTTCATCGTACGAAACAAACCAAAAGTGTCGAGTTTTAATTGAGTACGTGTGAAAAACTATTTAACTCGTACACAATTTGTTTAATTAAATAGGAAAAAATCTATAAATCGAACACAATTTATTTATTAAACGAGTTACTTGACACGACTCGTTTAACCCATTTAATAATTTTTTTATTATTATTAAAATTTTTTAGCTAATCTAATTATCAAACAACATATATTATTTTGGCTAAATTTTTTTGAATAATTATTAATTTATTATTATATTAATTTTATTTAAACAGGTGAAAAATATATATATATTACCGGAATATAACTCATTTATTAAATGAGTCTAACGAGTCTCCCATACTACCATTCGCACCCGTTAAGATCTAACTCAAACTCTTTTTACTCGTCGATATCTATATCTCAAATTGGCGTTCTTTTGCAACCGATCATCCAATTAATATTTGGATTACATCATTGTCCGTCAACTTACGAAAAATGCTATGATACCCAGAGAAAAAAATTAGAATTGTACTGTCTTTTTTTGGATAAGTAAAAAATTATAATTGTATTGTCATATGCAACTTTTTAGGTGGTTTTGTACAATTTTTTGGGGATCAAACTAAATAAGTTTTTGTTTTTCGACTGATTCTAAAAATTTAAGATACCCCAAAAATCAAAAAATTGTAAATTTAACCCCCAAAAAATATAACTTCAATTAACTTATTAGGATCAATTCTTATTTTTTTCATAGGGTATTAAAAAATAAGCTTAATATGGTATCAAAGCAAAAATATCTAAGTTGAGAGCATACCAAAATATATCTAATATTACAATTAGGAAGTTGAATTCTCAACTTATAAAAGCATAATAACGATTAAAATTTATTCATTTTTTATTTATTTCGATTTAATGGTACAAAATTCATCTCAAAATTTTTTTTCTCGCTCAAAAACATCATATTGTCTGCACAATCCCCAATGTATGACAATTTAATTAACACATTCTCTAATGTCAAATAACCCCCTAAATCCACACCCGCCTCTCTCTTATTTTTTTTATGTTTACTTTAATTTTAAATTAAGTAATTAAAGAAAAAAAATATTATATAAATATTATACAATCAATACTTAATTTTTTGAATTGTAGAGTAATTTTTTGTTTTTTTTAATTGAAACGGTAGGTTTTATTTATGTTTTTCTTGGACTACGGCATGCACATATAACACACACAAAATTCACGCATCAAAACAACTCAAGCACATTGACTAGGAGAGGAACCCACCAACCAATTCCTCTTAAAGAAACTGGGAGTAGGTTTTATTTATGTTCGAATATCGAAAAAAAAGAGCAGCATCGCAAACTCTGGGACCTGCTCTTGCCATACAGCCACATTATCTATGAAATTTGTATGCTTGGCTAAACTAGTTGCCAACCAACTTTCTTATCGCCGAATGATTGCCACGTCATGAAATCTGAATTTACGAAGTTTATTTACAAAATCGGCCACACTGGGAACCATTGAAGAGGACCCTTCTGTAGAGTGATTTTCAGGCACCGATAAGTTCTAATATGTTTATACACGTGGCCAAACCGAACCCGTCATAGAGCAAAGCTTCTCTCTGAAAACTGAGTCCGTTAAAACAATTAAAGATATTCGGATCAACTTATACGTATTTTAATTTAATTTGTTAACCCAATCAACTATAACTATTGGTGGGCCCCAATATTGACTAGAATTCATTGTCAATTCAATGGATATTATTAATTAAATTAATGAATTAAGTTAACAAATTAAATTCAACTAATATTATTGAACTTTAAAAATGTCTAAACCATTATCTTACCACTTGTGACGCCCAGATTAACCAGCTCCTGTTAATTTTCCTGCTAAAGGCCCAGTCCAATCCTAAGATTGGGCCTGTACAGCCTAAGGCCCTCTGGTTTATACTAGAAAGATGTTGGGAAATTTGAGGGTCCATCTCTATATGTGAACTTATTTGGGGATAAGTTCATCAAAAAAATTTATTAACTCTTAAGCTGATTTGCTTTAAATTGTTCAAACTACCCTCAGTAGTTATATTTAATTATAACAAATTTAGAAACTACTAACTTCTAAATTTTAAGAATTTGACTAATATTAAAATTCTCTTTCTCATATCTATCTATATCTATATATAGATTCTTTTTCTCTTTCTCTCTCTCAAACACACACACACACACATATATAATAATATTAAAAATAAAAAATACTAACATTCAAAACAAAAAATAGTAACATTCAGAACAAAAAATAGTAGCATTTAAATACAGAAATACTAATATTTAAAAATAAAAAATTATAACGTTAAATATTAATATTTTAAAAAATAACATAAGTAACATATTCACGAAAAATAGTAACATTCAAACACCAAAAAATAGTAACATTTTAAAACAAAAATAAAATAGTAAAATTCAAAAATAAAAAATAATAATATTGAATATTAATATTTGAAAAAATAACAATAGTAACATGTTCAACAAAACAATAACAAATCAACAAAAAAAACTAGTAACATGGTAAAAAAAACATAGTATAAGAAAAATAATATAACCAAATATGGATGGAATAAGAATGAGAGATTAGCGCTAGTGGCTTGTAAATTGATTATCCAGCTGGAATACAACTTACAAAGTGATTCTCCGTGTCAATTTGAAAGAGTGATTAGCGATAACGGCTTCACCGCCAAGACTAGCAACAACTTCCAGAGCAGCATCGTCACCAGCGTCAACATTCAACATAAGGTCTTCAATGTTCCTCTTCTTGGCGAGCTTGGCGAATAGGCCAATAAGATTCAACGCCCACGTTCGCTGTTACCACCAATTTAGCAATCTTCTCTGCAGTGATGAGGATGCCATCATTGTTGAGGATTACAGTAGCTTAAGTGCAAGCGAGTTCAGTGATTGGCATCTTCTACTTCAATCTTTTTTTTTTCTATAGAATAAAAGATATCTAAGGAGGAAGGGTTGTCGCACTTGAGTGATGATGCAGCGCTGCTTCTTCTAACAAGTGTTTAGCCGAGAGAAAGAGAGATGTCCAGTAAGTATGATTTGAATTTCAAGAAAAGAAAAACAGTTAGTGTTAGAGAAATTTGAATAAGAGCAACTCCAAAGAGTCGTTATTTTGAGGTGTCAAATCACTCATTTACAATTTTGAACAGTGTTTTAACACTTCTGAATTATTAATTTGTTTAATGACAAGTGTCAAAATAGGGTGTCATTTTCATATTTTTATTCATTAATCTATATGAATCGTTAAATCTATATTCATCTAACGGATTTATATTCATCAACTCATTTGTAACCTCTCTCTTTCTCTTTTCAGAGTTACCAAAAATGTCACCCCAAGAGTCTTGATGTTATTTTTCAACCTTATATGCCACCTTCCTTGGAGTAAAATTTTTTTATTTTGGGGTGACATATGGGGTTGCCACCCCCTTGGAATTGCTCTAAGGTAGAGTGCTCCTTATTCATCGTGCTAGAGAGAGAACTAAGGGAGAACATTCTCAATTTAATAAATTAATTTAAAGTTAGTTTTTAAGAAGAGATATTTTTGAGTTTTAAAAAATAGTGAACTTAACTACTTCTTAGTAAAATTAAAAACAAATTTATCACCAAAATAATTTTTTTTGACGAACTAAACTCATTATAAGTTAAGAACTCAATCCCAATTTCACAAATGTGTTTTCAAAGGCAAACTACATTGAAACAAGGCTACACATGTTTTAAGCTAAAGTGTTCGTCAGTAAAAGTTGCGGCATCAATCATGTCATGTTATTTTGAATTCATGTCGAGTATTAATCAATCTTAACCTAACTCATTTAACTAATCGTGTCGACTCGAGTCAACTCACATTATTGTTGACACATGATATCAATAATGAACAATACAATATCATGTAAAATTAATGAATTTCACTATTTCAACATTGTAGTCATTAGATGTCGTAGTTATTGGAAAGCAACAAAAATAGTTTGATTCACCAAGTGCACATAATATTTTATTATTGGTCAATAATACCACAACAGATAAGCTGACCGTAAGATTAAGTGTCCTAGACATGAATGTATTACATTTGATATGAGGATGAATTCATGTGTTATTATGGATGGCATGATTGAAGGTAGCATAAGGTTATCGATTTAGAAAGTATTGAAGAGCATCGCTAATAACATCTCAAAATATTATAGAATGATATGTGAAAAATAAAAGATAGATGTGGGTAGAGATAGCAATAAATTCAAATCATATTATAATATCACAGAACAGTATAGAGAGATAAAATGTCATGAAGGGGTTGGAAACCTTCTTATGGACGGAGTTCATGTAAAAGTCTTGCTCATGGGCAATACTATAATGTTGGTGTACCTTAAATTTAGATGGAACTCAAGAAACGTTTTAATGTCGGGTGGTACAGGTATAGGTATGTTGTGAGAAAATGATCCACCGGTAAGGGTCACTATCACTCACATGTGATTGCAAGTTTTAACCCTATTCCCTCTCCTCTCATATTAACAAAAAAAAAAAAAGGACCAGCCAAGGTTAATTAAAGCCAAATCGCCGCTCCTCATATGGTTAAATAGGAAGGAGACGACGAAATTCAAACTTGTTATTTTAAGATTTAATAATGGGTGCGATGATCATTAGATTAATCGCTAACCTCGTAATACTTGGTGTTGTTTTATTCTGCACATGTATATGGTATATTTGGCGTTTAAGTTGAGGGCGATGAGCCACTTGAAGTCTTAATCGTACATACAACAAAGAAAAGACCAAATAAAAAGCAAAAAGACAAAGAAAAACATGGGAAAACGACATCTTCATACACTGATTGTAACCTTTTATTTTTACTTGCATAATTTCCAAACATTAGCAGAATCTTTTCTACCCCTAAAAACACGTGTAACAACTTCTTTGCACAAAATTAGTCTGCAATAATTGGGGCCCCACGTTTGAGATTTTTTTTAGAGTAATGTTACTCCAACTTTAAAAATTGATTGAATTTATTAATTTAATTAAATGGCACTGACATGATCCAAAAGTGTCGTTCTGACTGTCTCTATTCGAATTTTTAATTAATATTTTGTTACTTAATGCATTATTATTTATGTCAGCAAATAAAATCATTTTTTTAGGTCCTTGTAACATTTCTCTTTTTTCTTATGACATAATTAAAAGTCACATATTAAGAGGATAGAGGATGGGTGTAATGATGTCCTTCACCAATTAGAACAGAACTTTACCCTGGAGAAATTACAAATTCTTAATTTTAAGGAAAAGTTTAAGTGATAATAGGGTTAAGTTGTAAATTCATATGTCAAAAGTTCGAAGCTTGACAATCTCTTGAGGATAAATTATAAGTGATTTATTATTCATGAATATCTTAATTCTGGCATGAATAACCTACCTTTGATTAGATCAAAAAAAGAATTAGTCGAGGTAAGTATAAGTTGGTCAAAACACCCCTAACTGTTGAAATAAAAAAAAAAAAAAAAAATTTCGACAACAACTCCTCTAGTTTACCATATCTTGAAGGACACCCTCTCTAGTTTCTAAATTTTCAATGACACTCGTTCTAGTTTAATTTAAACATCACTAACACCCCTTACCATTAAACTATTATTTGTAACGAAAAATGCCCCTACAGAACCTCAAATAATTTTTTTATATAAAATTTTATTAAAATTCGATCTGTTAAATTTTTTAAAAAAATCATAAATAACAATTTTAGTATATAATTTGTTAGTAAATACTAATTTGTTATTTTCTAATTCGTAAATTTTAAAAAACAAATCGAGCCTATTAAAAAAAAATTACATATTAAAATTTGAGCCGATTTGAACTCTACCCGAGTTGCTAGCGCCGATTAAAATTCGCTTTCGAGTCGATTAAAATTTATATTTTTTTACTTATTAAAATTCGTGTCAATTAAAATTAGATTTATTAAAATTTAAGTTAATTAAAATTCATATATTTTTATATATTAAAATTTAGGTTGATTAAAATTCAATACGAATTAATTAAAATTTGATTTGAGTTGATTAAAAATAATTTTTAATTGGCTCAAATAAAATTTTAATTAGCCCAAATTCTAATACGTAAAAAAAATATAATTTTTTAATTGACACAAATTTTAATATGTAAAAAAATAAATTTTAATTAGCTTGAATCGAATTTTAATCGATTCGAATTTAATTATATAAACAAAATTAGAAAACAGAGGGTTCTCATTGAAAATATACTTATCTAGAGGAGGTCTCATTGAAGATATATTTATTTAGAGGGGGTGTGAATGAAGTTTGTCCTCAAATATATCATGGATAATTTAGTAAAATTGTATTTTACTTAATATTTTTAATCTAAATAGGGGTGTCATTGAAGATTTAAAAATTAGAGGGGGTGTTCTTGAAGATATGATAAATTAGAGGAGGTGTAGTTAAAATTTTTCCAAAAAAAAAATACAATTTCCTAAGGTGAGGAGTGAACCAGCGGTAAGAGTTTACTCTCGCTTGCACGTGGTTGCGGGTTCAAATCTAAAAAAAAAAAAAAAATAGTGGATTCATTCTTCCTGTATTTTTCAAAGCTTCAGACAAATGAAAGACACGCCATGTTAGTGGGACCAAATAAAATTTTAACTCGTCTGCATACATATTCCACAGCAACCATATGATTGATGGCTGGCTATATATATATATATATATATAGTACAATACTATTCAAATTTTAAAAAATAAATAAAATGACTTTAATTTTTTACGATTGAGATTTCTTTAAATTTTATATTAAACTTAATCTCACGACTAATATTAACTCTCAAAATTTAATAAGGAAAATAAACTCTTAAAGGTGTGTTTTGTTTCACTTATTAAAAATGTTTCTAAAACATTTTGTAGACCATTTTTTTTATTAATCTTTGCATTCAGGCATAAGCAATAACTAGTACATAATAAATTAGCTTACAATTCAAATTTCAAAAGATTAAACAAAATGATTTTTGCTATTCGCAGTTTAGATCATTTTAAATTTTACTTTAAAGTTAATCTAATGACTAATATTAACACCCTAAATTTAATAGGAAAAATAGGTCCCTAAAGGTGTGTTTGGAGTGACTTTTTAAAAGTACTTTTATAAATTATTTCTCATAAATATTTTTTTAAAAAAATAATATTTGAAACTATCCCACCATTACCTCTACCACCACCACCGCCATTACAATCGTCGCTGCCATCCACCACAACCACCACCACCTTCGTTATCGCCGTCGCCGCCACCACTGCCATCATCACCATTGCCGCCCACTTCCTTTATCTTTTCTTTATATTTCTAATTTGATTTTTGGTATAAATACAAATATGTTTATTATTTACTATTTTTTTATCACTCTGTGCCTTCAAGTATAGACAATAACTAATGTATATATATATATATAAAATAACTTACAATTCAAATCTCAAAAAATAAATCAAATGATTTTTACTATTAAAGTTAATTTAACGGTTAATATTAGCACTCTAAATTTAATAGGAAAAATAGGCCCTTAAAGGTGTGTTTGGATTGATTTTTTTAAAGTATTTTAAAAATTATTTCTCATAATTTTTTTTTAAAATAGTGTTTAAAATCGCACCACCACTACCTCTACCACCACCACCTCCAACACCACTATCGTCGTCGTCGCCATCACCACCACCACCGCTGCCACCGTCACCATCGCCCCCACCGCCACCATCGCTGCCGCTACCACCACCACAGTTGCTGTCAACGTCGCCACTGTCGCCACCCCTGTCCACCACCATTACTATCGTCATCATCGCCACCACGATCATTGTCACCCACCACAACCATCACCGTTTCCTACCATCACTATTGCCGCCCACCGCCTCTCACCCCTATTACAAATCGATGTTTAAATTTTTTTATATTTTCTTTATGTTTGTGATTTGATTTTAGAAATAAATACAAATATGTTTATTGTTTACTATTTTTTATTATTATGTGTCTTCGGACACACCCATAATTTTTTTTTTCAACGGTCAAAAGTGTCTGAATTAGTTTATGAGTACATTAACTAATCTTCTTCTCAATCTGGTATAATACAGTTATTTACGTCAAGATTAAGATATTCATAAGAAATAAATTTTGTATAATTTGACCTCAAAAAATTATCAAAAATTAAATTCAAAACATCTGAATTTGTAGTTCGTGATACTATTTACTTGAGCTACTACACATGATTGACGATCTCCTTATTACATGGTTTGCAAGATGTCAAATGTTCATAGACATGTAATGTGAGATATCAAATGTTTATAGACTTACCCTCTATATGGAAATATTATGTTTGTTACTCGATGCATTTAATAATAGCAAAATAAAATTCGTAGTACCCAAATACCACCTGTCAAAATCAGCAGAGGCCAATTATTTATGAGGGCCCCGGAAAGATTAGAGAATCTAATTCAATCATAGATACCCTTATTCACTGATAAATTATCACAAAGATTCCAGCCTCATGAAGTGTCGGTTAAAGGTGTCAAGAAAGTTGTAACACTCCCCAAATTGTGTGGAGCTAAGACTAAGAGGGACCCCTCAAGTAGTTTAGTCTCTATGCAATAGATTTTTGAAAGCACCTCTTCACCTACTTCAGAATTTTTCCAAAGTCCATGAAAAAAATGAAGGAAAGTGAAAGAGGTAAAAAGTGAAGTGAAAGAAAATATATTTTTATGTATATATTTGTTTAGCACGAAAAATTTTTAAGAAAATTTTAAAACAATCTCATTCTATTGTTTGAAAAAAAAGAAAGTTATAAGAAATTTTTTTCTAATTGTCTAAATTATCTTTAAGTATTTTAACTCGATCTAAAGAAGAAAAATATATTTTTTATTATTCAAATTTTAAAAAAATTGGCTCCTAACCTAATTCAGGAACAAAGATCGACTTGAACCTTAATCTCTAGACCAAATTATATGATTAGTCTAATTTGTATACATTTTTTTAAAATTAATAACTAATTGAATATTTAAAGAAAAATAAGGGTAAAATAGGAAGTTAAGTTATTGAATATAACTTTTTTGCTTTTTTTTGTGTGTTTTGCAAGAAAAAAAAGATTAGTTAGATATGAGAAAATCTAAATATGAGAGAAAATTATTTTTTTCTATCATTTTCTATTTCATGTTAAACAAACAGATGTAAAATTTTAAAATTTTCTCTTTTTTGTATTTTCTAACATTTTCTTGCTAAACAAACGGACCCTAAGATTTTAAGGGTCCTACAGTCAGAAATTAGGATTGAGCATGAGGTGGGCTGGGCTATGCTCGGCCATGACCATGCCTAATTCTTGTCACATTATTTTTATTCATAAGTATTTTATAATAGAATATATTTTAATTTGTGTATTTATACAATTTCTATAATATAAAACATAACGTACTTCAATAAATTCGTTCGACAGTCTCAAATAGACTCATTCGATGACCATCAACATCCATCTCGAAATCATTTATATTGCACTGTATTTTCAGACACGAGTTACCCCTATTTTATTTATATATGAGGATGGATCTTAATGTATCGATATGATTATTGTCAACTGGCTTTAGGAGCACTGTTGAAAGGAATGTTGTTCAATTAGTGAGTAAATATTTAGTATAACGGTTACATTACGTTACTATTGTCACGTGGTAGAACTTACAAATGATCATGGTGAACCCCAACTTTTTTACATTTTTTTTTTTGATCAAAATAAGCATAAAGTAAAATGGAAAAGGAACATTGTTGTCGAGGATCGAACCTGGGTCACCCGCGTGACAAGCAGGAATACTCACCACTATACTACAACAACTTGTTTTTCAACTTTTTTACATAGGGTAATTATTTTCTTACATGCATAAGATAGTTACTAAATTAAGTGAGATCCACTTATTTACATGTTGGTTGTTTATTGGATGTAGACACTATGTAACAATGGTGACGAATTAAGTATCTTCAAACTTTGGTTAAATTTTAAAAAATTTCGACCATGACTTTTACATATATATAACAAATAAATTAAAATGGAGAAGTCTTTGAAAAGTCTTTCCTCCACATTTATTAGATTTTTTAAAATTTAAAATTTTCAATTCAAAACCTAAAGTTCACTCCAATGAAAAGATATCTTGTGTCATTTGTAACCCATCTCAACTCCTTCAACAACTAACTCTTCTTTTTTAAAATTTATTCAAAAAAAAAATTTATCACCTAATTTTTTTTATAATTGTTTTATCCAACTTCTCAAATGATAAAATAAAAGAAAAATGATAAATTAAATAATAAAAAAGAAATACAAATTATACTCTCGTGTATCGCACGGGACAACCCACAAATTTATCAATTACAATAAGTTTATTTATTATGGACACATATATGAATTCCAAAGAAGCACTTGTGTAGAGGAACACACATGGGTAGACATTAGGCCCAAAAAAACCCCAAGAATAGAAGAGTGGCTCAATGCATGAGGTGTATGTTACAGTAAAGTCTAAAGATAATCAGATATATATATAATCTTATTCTTATAAATAAAGATATTGTTTTTGAGATTCGAATCTTTGACTTTCAAGTAATAATTGAGCAATCCCCTCAAAAAAAAAAAAGTGGAAGGCTAAAATTTAAATTTGAGAGGATCAAGATCCATCCTAATTGACAATACCTCTTACAGCACCTCTGAATATTTTAAGATAAATTATATTTACACCCCTTGAATTTTGCCATTAAAACACACTCCACAAGTATGACATATTACACTGACACCCCTATCAGTCACAATCAACTAATACACTTAACAGAAGTATTAAGAGAACTATTTTTCCCTCATTTAAAATAAGTAAACCAACCTAAGCCAAACCCATATATCATACAGAGCTCAACCCGAACCAAATACTTCTCCATCACTTCCACAATGCCTTTAATGTACATAACATCTATTCTCTCTTTCTCCACTGTCCACCATGACCCCCGTCACCCATAGCTCCTTACTTCTCATACTGGTCACCATTCTCCGCCACACCTAAGCCTACAACTCACTCACACCCATAAGTCTTCCTATTGTCCTCATCATTCTCTCTCTCTCTCTCTCTCTCTCTTTCTTTTTGTGTGTGTGTGTTTTATCGCTAACTGTTGTTGCACCACCATGGGCACCATCAAACACACCATTACACCATTAAATCCATATCCTCGAATAGCAATGGCTACAACCAGACCATCACATGCACAACTAGGCCAATCAAAGCCCAATTTGTGTGCATTCCATGGCGGTAATGACAAAATTTTAGCACGGAAAGAGAGAGACAAAGGAAACGTGAAAGTGGGTTTGTTTTTCCCATTTCTATGTCACTCTTTTTTATCTAAGGGAATAAGGTTTGGGTCTTTCTCCCTCTACAATATGTTGTGTAATATCTATGGGCATTTGATTTTTTTTTTCAACACGAAATCCACTCAATCTAAATTACAAGCACCTTTAGTTGTCGATCCAGAGTAAGTAGTGTCCTCCTTGAATTCTCGATAGCCCCTTTAACAGTAAGGCATCACTCGATGCAATTGTCATATTCAATAGTCTTGTTCCTTCCACCAGTTTTATTGAACTTAGAGACTAGCAACTCCAAAACTGGAGACGAAACTACAAAACCCTAGGTTTAGGATGAACGTCTCTCAATTTGGAGGTATCAATTTTGTCA